>VNWY01000368.1:0-49098 GCA_009869845.1 Pseudachorutes palmiensis
CAAAAAGAGCATGGGAAGGATTCCCAACGGAGTGTGAGCTTCACAGAAGCCGAACGGAGGAAGGGCTAGCCTAACTAGGCTCTGCTCAGGAGGAGGATCAAGATTTCGATTACCCAAGTCCAGGAGTGCTGACAACATGTTGAGGATTCGATTGCGAGTATGCAGCTGGGAAGGAATTGTTCACCACCAGCCGCAGACACAATACTATTACAGAAACATAATGAAAATCCGACATCTCTCAACACAAATACCCGAAGACAATAAAAATGCAGTCATCCAGAATCCTCAGAGTACTCCTGCTCCAGTGCCGAGGAAGCGAAATACTAAAATCATCAGGATTGACCCAGCAGACTACGAGTATACTGCAATTGGGTTGAAGAGAGCTAGCCTAGACACCCGTCGTGGAGAACCTGCATCTGTTTTTAGTAGCTTGCGCCTGAGGCAAGAAGAAGATCCACCTGGGAAAAGAACTGATGACCTGGCCTTCATGCAAACCGAGATTGATCTACGACCTTCTGCGTTCAAGCGATTTTATAAGTCTTTGCAAGCTGAGCACGATATGAAGAAACAGATGTAAGAAACTATAGATAATTTGGCTCTGGCAATGGTATAAATTAAAACATTGTTTAGTTTCAACCCAGATCGAGTAGGAGTTTTAGGCCGAGATTTGGGAGCTGCACATTTCGTTCTGGCACGGAAAGGCAAGATTCGGTTCATGGGTCATCGAAACTGGATCTCAAACTATAGGATAGACGCGCAGCCAGGGTTGCATGACGAGGACTTACCCGTCATGTCAACATCTGTTTGTTCCATACCTGTCAAATATGATCCAAATTTTCGCGTCGAAGCGCTGGACGCAAGTGGCGTAGGAATTCGTTATGAAGGACTGGCGAATCTGAGTAAGCATTTCAAACTAATCCTTCTAATAGACGACTTGGTACAATAACATTTTAACTCAACTTGATCCAGGTGGACTCAACTATTTGAAGTGGCTAAGCCTACGAGAAAACTCATTTCTTAATGATTGGGGCTTGGATAGAGTTTTCTGCAATCACGGTGAAAGCCTGGAGTACCTGGACGTCAGCGGTTGTCGCGGTATTTCACTCTGTGGTCTCTCCGGGGTTTGGAGGCTAAAGTAATCCTCCTGTCTCGTGTAATTTTAATGTTTGAAGTTAACATTTTCAATTGTCTTTTTATAGAAACTTGCAGACTCTTGTCGTAGAAAACATGACACACATAGATGACCTAGGTAAAATACTCATTACCCAACAACGTTGATTGCTGATTTTATAGGCGTGTTTTTTTAAATGCTTCTTTGTAGAGATTTTGTGTGCTTCACTGGAAGATCAAATTCCGGGACTGGAGTGTATTGGAGTTGACTACGAAAAGAAACTGAGCGAGCTGAAGACGGAAGCTGCTGATCTTGAACAGCGACTGAAAGATGAGGCGCAGAGAAACGAGACCCTGGAAGCTAATACAGTTGAAGTCATCCCCATCTCCGAATCCGAACAACAAAAGTCATCGTCAAAAGGTCCTTCCTGAGTAATATAAATAGTCACTTTAAAACGGTTGTCTATGGCAAAATATTATATTCATTCTCGTTTAAGAAAGGTGGAAAAGCGTACAAATCATTTCTATAGATTCCGATTTGATGCAGCAAGTGTGACTTATTAGCAATTTTGAACGCAAGAACGTATAGATGTTATCACATATTAAAAATACTTATTAAGAAATGGTAACGTTTGTCCTAGAATTTCAAGATCCCCAGCCTTTAAAAAACGAAGTGACAGAGGCCATGATACCGCTCCCTGGGGGAGCATTTGATCTCGTCCATGACGACCTTGAGACATCACTGCCTTGTTGCAAATAAGTGCTGTGAAAATATGACTGAGTGTTGTGAGCCGTCATGTTCTCTGCACTCATCTCCTCCGTAATTGTACCACGTTGGACGTTTTCCCAATCGGAAGGGAAATTGCTGTCACTCCAATCTGCTTCAGACTCAGAGGAATCCTCTTCATAAATTACCAGATCTTTCTCAATGGATTGTTCCATCGATTTTGCAAGCTGTGAAGCAACTTCGAACGGTCCTCGCCTGGGGAATAAAATGAAACTTAAGCCGTGAAATATATTTACGATACTTTTACCGGCCAAGATCAGCTAAAGAGCTATCAAAGAGAAGGAGCAGATTCGGCATAGTTCTTCGGGGTTGTATGTGCTTGTGAGCAATGGCCTGGGAAGCGCAGAGGTGAATGATATTTGCATTCAATTTGGCAACTTTTCGATGGAATTTCCCTCCAACCAAGTTACCGTTTGTGAATTCACTTTTAGAAAAAAGAAAAACAATTAGAAAATAATGATTAATGATATTTAGCTGTAGAAATGATCGCCATCGTATACGTCGAGTGATTGAATTTACCTGTACGATAAACGGTGAGGAAGCCTTAAGTCCAAGTAATACGCAATCAAATTGACAAATTGTGTCGTATATGTCAATGCAGAGGCGATGCAGTGGGCAGGATTCCTTGTTGTCCCTTGGCCTGATGATTTGTCGAGCCCTTTGTTTACTGTTAGATTGTAATGATAAATGTTAAAATTGAAAAAGATTGCAGAGTATGTCCATTGAGTTTACCCCATTCAGTATAAGCTGAATAGTCTCCACTGGCTGGGAGTGTGGGGCCATAAGGAGCTGGGATGGAGTGATGAAAATTTTCAGCGCCCACGGTAATATTGGTACTCGGAATAGCTCCTTCCAATTTCCCACCGTACTGACTAGTCGCCGCCATCAACGCGGAAACAGTGTCGTCATCCTCGTCAACGTCATCCCATAAGTCAGCGTAGAGCCCTGCGTTTTGTACTCTGAAAACAGACAGCACTAATGCTAAAACCGCAGTCGAAAATCCTTGAATATTCGTCCTTACACAGATTGCCTCGGAGTAGGAGGTGTTGAGACGGATAGTAAGGAATCCCGATTGGTTTGTTCAATCGGGAAAACGTATTCTTTAAGCTGAAGAATCCTTGTTTTTGTTACGCTTTGGAGATATTCTTTCCTCCCTTGGATCAGAATCATGTACTTATTCAATTTTGATATTTTGTGACGGTGTTGCATGAGCATGTTGTCTAATCTACTTCTGTATAATGGCCAATTTTTTGTTTTTTCCACTGTTAGTTTTTTTGTCGCTTCAGCTTCACGACCAGCTAAAAATAATTCAGCAGGATGAGCAACTCAATCTGTTCAAATCGCTATTATCTGATCAAAACCTTACACTCGACAATTTTGCTTTCCAGTTCGTTTTTGAGCTGGTTTTGGAGAAAGATTCTATTCTGACATCCCTCTATTTCATGTACCTAAATAATCATAACAACAGTTTAGAAATGAAAAATTCACAATTATATCTTACAATTTTGACACTCTTTTCCTTCTTGCTCGTATACTCTTCGCATTTCCCAAGTAAGACGTTCCTTTTATGTTGGCGCTGGTACAATTTTAGCTTTAAGTCTGCGTACCTGGAATGATACAAGACTGTTTAGAACGGTCAATTTTAAAGGAGGTCATGACGGCTTCACCACTTACTTCTCTCGAAGCCTTCCAGCGAATGGTGAGGAGTGCTGGAAGTTCTTTGCTAAAAGGCAGTCCGTGCATGTAAATTGCTCCTTCATTTTCATGCACAATGGGCACCTGAACGATGTCCGGAGGGTGTCAAAATTATACGTGTCGACATCCGATTCCGAGGATGACGAGATTTGGAAGTCAACGGGGGCACCATCATCAGGATATCCATCGCGTACACCAGCCATTCTCCATCAATTAATCTACCGGACAAGCCAAAAACAATCAGTTAACAATCGAAAAGTAATACAGTGCGACTGCGAACAAGAGTCATCACGGGGTTAATAGGTCGTGTGGTGTAATGATACGGTGGGTTTATACCCTACCATAACCATGCTATAGTCTCAATTAGCCCAATCCCGATGACTCTGAGCTAAAGTCTTGATCTGCGAATCCGAGTATTAGGTACGCTATAGTCAATTTTGAGAAAGCTATAGTTAACTATTTTTTCACGCACATGTAATACAGTGCGACTGCGAACAAGAGTCATCACGGGGTTAATAGGTCGTGTGGTGTAATGATACGGTGGGTTTATACCCTACCATAACCATGCTATGGTCGTTGACCTCACAGACACAGACCAACTTACCTATTGAAGCTCAAAGAGGACAAATCAACGATTAGTTAGTTAGATATACCATGCCTAAATTGTGTCGTAAAATCGTTTTGCTCACCCACTGGAAACTGGAACCAAACAAGGTTTAACATTTAACTGTAACCAGGCATAGTGCGCGCCTATTCTCCAGAACGGTGGCACCTACAGCACTACAGCCTCTTCGAAGCTACTTTATAAATCGGCAATACCCGAATCGGTATCCAAAACATTTTTCAACAATCCGAATAGTAGCAATATTTAATCAAATTTATTCCTCCACGTCTCTCTGTTTTCAGACCCATTTTGTCATGTATCAGCTCTATTTAATTCATTTGAAATTTTATTTGAAAATTAAGTTTCGTACAAGGAAGGCATTGGCATAAGTGTAATTCCTACAGAAAGGCAAGGCTGGGAAGTCAGAATCAGGAATTTGCAAACGTCTCAGCAACGTCTCCGTATTTATACTGGCCGAATCTACTATACATGCAATTTGGTAAAGGCGCACTTGATGAGATGGAGAAACATCTGGTCTGTATACACACCTTAGCTTAAAAGTCTATCTCGCCTCTTCAAAGAATGTTTTTTGTTGGGGTACTATAAAAATTTTTTGCAGTTATGCAACAAGTATGGTTCGTATGAAGATAAGTTTTTGAATTTTCTAAAATTCTTCATGAAATTCCTTATAAGTCATTATATACAGTGTAAGATAATCGCCGTATAGAGGGATAAATCCGTTAATTTCTCCCTCTGTTGCGATACATCCCTCTATATGGCGATCTCCTGCCGCATAAGAATTGCGGAAAACCAAAAATCCGCACCGAGATTGCCATTGAATATGAATGGCAGTTTATCTTCCATTTTATAAATGTGTTGTGAATTTTTGTATGGGTGGTTAGGATGTGTGTGTGGGGTGCTTGCTCCTTGTGTGATTTGATCATATGGTAATTTGATTTGAATTTTGGAGCTGTTTTTCCCTTTGTTTTGATTGGCTAGAGTGACGTCATTTGAGTTCCCTCACTCATTCACGGCCTCATTCTCCTTCCTCTCTTCTCTCGGCATTCGCATTCCAGTCCATTGATCAGAAAAATCAAGAAGCTTTAATCCTTCCACTTTAAGCAGGAAATTACACCAAATAAGGAATACCCGAAGACACACAGCAGTCAACTGACAACAGGGAACACCCACACAATACCAGGACATTCACCTTTCGTCCAGGAAATATACCCTAGTCTCACAAGTCCCACATTACAATTGTACAATTTTCACCTTTGCTCCTCATCAGGATGTCACCTGGGAACTCGAGTTGAAAGTAATCACCTGTTGTTGGCCGTTTCAGGAGGTTGAGAGAGGTATGGGTTTAAATTATTAATACCCCAAACACCGTTTCATTCGCTAACTGCTAAGGATCGCGTCGCGAAGTCGCGGCGTCGAGAGATATTAGGTCAGAGCTAGGTCAAATCCCTTTTATGCTGCGACACTGATAACAGGACAAGCTTGCACAGGCTGAAACAAAATTTTTGCATGTATGTATATTCTTAACCACTAGAACTTTGGTGCTGCATTACATTATGAGCTTAAATCGCTTAATGATTACTGCTATAGCTTAAATCTTGATGATTACTGCATTAGCATTACCGGCAAGCCACCATGAATAACTTTCAAATGAAGCAAAATGAACTCCATTTGCTAATGGGTTACTTACTGCTTAACGGAAACGAAATAACCCACCTCCTTCCTCATGTGCCTAAATAAGGAATTACTAATGGGAACTTGAACCTTGAACTCTAATCAATCAAACAAAGGGAGCAGTTTTCGTAAACCAGTTTGATTTTTCTTCATAGTGAAAAGTGAATATTATTATAAGCATGTGCGTTTTGCAAAGTTGCATTGGTTTCGGTAAAGTTAGCAGAATTTACTCGGCGCACACTGCTGAACATACGCTTGGCGACATTTCCATTGTCGCGTTGATTAATGCCGAGTAGAAGTCACGGTCGTCGCGGGCACAAAAGAAACCGAAAGGTAGAAACCCCAACTGACAGATCTGCTGTACTTAGATCTGTACATCTTAAGACCATACTGGAAAGAAATATTTTTTTTAGATGCACCCTTTAATATTTCAGGAAAAAGCAAAGATGGGTGCATTACTGGACAAACCAAAAACTGATAAATACAATGAGCACGGTGAGTGGAACGGACTACGCTATGGGTTGGCCAGTATGCAAGGTTGGCGTATCGAAATGGAAGATGCCCATTGCGCCGTTATGGGACTGCCTGGCCAATTAAAAGACTGGGCATTCTTTGCAGTTTTTGATGGGCACGCCGGTAATAAACCATTTCCATTGTTATTAAATTACATCCACTATGGATGCATGTCTTCTTCCATTGGAAGAAGACTGTTAAGATTTTCTGGATGATGACTCAATTCTTTGTTTAGGTGAACGGGTTTCTTCTCATTGTGCAGAGAATTTACTCGAAACTATAATCAACACAGAGCAGTTCTCGAAGTGTGCGAAGGAAGAAGACGTTTCCATTGATGAAATAAAGAAAGGAATTCGTGATGGTACAAAAACATTTTGGTTTCCTCTGTCTGACCTGTGTTACTTACTTTCCTTTCAAATGAAATTCAGGATTCCTGCTTCTGGATGACAAAATGAGAAAAATTCCAGAAATGGCGAGTGGGGAAGACAAAAGTGGGTCGACAGCGGTTTGTGTCCTGATCTCTCCATCCCATATGTACATTGCTAATTGCGGTGACTCTCGTGGCGTCATTTGTCGAGATGCTGGCGTTGTTTTCTCTACTCAAGATCACAAACCCGTGAACCCTGCTGAAAAGGAACGAATTCAAAATGCAGGTGGAAGCGTTATGATTCAACGGTAACTGTTATACTCATTTTCCCCTCTATTAGTGCAACAAGGAATTAATTTTTTACAGAGTGAACGGATCATTGGCTGTTTCACGAGCTCTTGGGGATTACGAGTATAAAAACGTTGAAGGGAAAGGCCAGTGTGAACAGTTGGTGTCTCCTGAACCTGAAATTTCCGTTGAACAGCGAAGTGAGAAGACCGACGAGTTTTTGATACTTGCTTGTGATGGTGTTTGGGACGTGATGTGAGTTAAAGTATTTTTTGCCTCATTTCTAGTAATGAAATCTTGAAAACTTTATATAGGACGAATGAGGATCTCGTTGAATTTGTTCGTTCTCGATTACTCGTTACTAACAACCTAGAATTGATTTGCAATCAAGTGATTGACACATGTCTGTATAAGGTAAGGTAATCCTAAATAATTAATGTTTTGGTTAAAATTAGCTAAACACGTTTTCAATGATTTTTCAGGGAAGTCGCGATAACATGTCAATAGTATTAGTGACGTTTCCAGCTTGCCCACCTCCTAATGATGCGGCTGTTGAGCAGGTAATCTAAAAATAATATTATACTATGTTCTACAGATTGAAAATACCTAATTTGACGAGCAGGAAGCGGCGCTTGATGTGGCAATTCGCAACAGAGTGACAGAATTAGTCAATGATTCGGGTGGAACGATTGAGCTTCCGCATATCCTTCAACAATTGAGCGAAGAAAACTTGCAAAATCTACCTCCGGGCGGCGGACTTTCTTCCAAGTAAGCTCCAGCTAAAGACCGGCTGGTCTTTGCAATGGTAATTTAGACAGCAGGACTAACTTTCAATATTATTCTTGGCTTTAGACGGACCTTTGTCGAGGACGTGTACAAATCTCTGTCTGCGTGTCCAAATAACAGTGAAGTGAGTACAAGAATTTAGTGGGAATGCATTTATTAGCTTAGATCTTTTCTAACTTCACCGCTGCCATAATTAATCATCCCTCATATAGTTTTGCGATTTTATAATTCCAGAGTGATACATGAATCGTTGAAATGGATGGACTGCAATGGATTCCTCTGTGAAAATCGGAAACAAATGGTGTGCGCAACATAGAAATTAAAGAGACTTGACAAGAAATGTAGAGCATGAAAACCTATTACAAGAAAGAAGAATCAACATTTATATGCGATCAAGATAAGCAGATAACACAGTAGGCAAGAAATATTCATATTAAGTAGGCAATTGGCGAATTTAGGGTCAAGGCAAATGGTATTGAAAATTGTCAAGTTCTCTAAAAAAAGTGAAATTCGGAAAATCGTTCAAAACCCGAGTGAAACACGAGGATTTCTCCAATTCGTCGAGGTCCGAAAGTCTGAGGAAACCAAAATTATTATAATTTATCTGTGAGAAATTCTAGAGTCGAAATATCCCGGAAACTGAAAAACGAAACTGAAACGCATAACTAAGTGTAATCGCTTTTAATGTCACCCATTTTAAATGAAAGTGGGGCGCATCGTAGCTTCTTTCAGACACAAAATCACTCTGAAGATTTCTGAAAACACTCTTCATCTGTGCGCTGATCCCGTGTTGTCTCTTTCTTTGAAAACCAATTTGAAACTGTTGTTCTGTTTGACATGTTGCTGTTGCTCGTGTGTATACAATGTTAATTTTACAAAATTAGAAAGAGGGAACTATTAGGCGCAATGCGCTTCGTTGTAGTAAGCTGGAATTGTAAGAATTATAGGGAAACTAAGGGCGTAAAGTTAAGTTGCAGTTTTTGTTATTCAAAAGAAAACCACCTCACTCCAGAATTGAATTTACACTTTCCAAAAACGGTGATTCGGGGCTTCTCCGTTTTTTCCAAAAAAAAGTTAAAATCAATCGAGAGTCACCCAAAGAAGCTCCAAACATTTTGAAGTCCGAATTTGGAATTTCAGGAAATTCCAAATCCAGATTTTCATGTGGAGCCTCTTATTGTGTAGCAATCCCCATTTAGTTAAAGCAATTACAAATATCTAGGTCTAGTACAATCCCCGCATCTAAAAAGGTTTTAAATGTTTATAATCTTTGTTTTAAAATTTGCTTTTTTCTTAAATTGTGTATCAACAGTTCGATCTAAAATAAATCATAAAAAATGTGTGGTTGACAAATGCGCAAGGTTCCCTTGAGAGAAGGGCGTTTTGGTATGAAAATGATTTATGTGAAAAGGGAGGCCCTTGGAAGGGTCTCCACTTAAAAATTGATTATGACCAAGCGTCATTGGAAGTTAAACTTTAAAAAAAAACGGGACGTTCCAGGATTTCTTTGGGGTAAATCCGAAGTGGTCGTTTAATGACGCAAGTGACAGATGGTCGCGTAAAGGGCCCCTTTTCACTTTTCATGGATGATATCCTAGACGCAATTTTAATTCCAAACGCAAAATTGGAAAATTCCACTAATTGAAATCGAAGGAAATACAGAAGAGTGTTCTGCGAATCGAATCAAAGCATTTTGATTGGCTGAATTTCTTCTCTCAAGCAGTTTGCTTGGTGGTTACCCACTTGGCTTCATGGAACTTCATGATTAAATGTTATTTTTAGCATATGGTTGAATAATGGGATCAGAAGGAAAGTGAAAACAAAACTTCAGTGAAAGTTTCGATTTACTAATGTGGGCGTTTAAGCAGTCTGGCGCTGTCGCAACTAAAACTAACTCAGGAAGCGCTCTTCTCACCCTTCGGCAAAAGCGATGAAATTCTCAGCAAAATGGAAAGTGCTTCCCGAAGATACAAGGTAATGGCTGGAGGGTTTTCTTACCTTTATACTTTTTCAGTGTAGCAGGAATCATTGCACCTTTGCGTTTTTTATTAAAGTTTTTCCCCTTATGCCCGTGACATCGGAGCGTAGTTGGATGCAATTCCTGGGGCAACGCCTTCCGTTCCTATCCCTCCGAAGCTCCGTAGTCGGAAGGTGGGTAGGCACGCAATGCCTGTGTATACGAAAACGTTGGATCTTGGACACAATAGGTTGTCTTCAATAATGGAGAATTCTGTCCTAACCTAGTCCATTGTTATGATTGCGTTATGGTGCGTTTGGGGATTAGGAATCACCACCGCAGCAACACCACTTCACTCGTAACCAGTTCTTGTCAGGGGGCAATTGACAGTCGGAGCATAGCAAGTGAAAGAACATCATCAAAAACAATAGGTGATTTGACACCTACGTACCCATTAGGCTCAAAATTAATTTTGGGATCAATATACTGTTCCTAGTATTTATAATTGAAAACATGCGTGGGGAAGCGATTCGGTGATTTGGTACCATTTCCATGACGTTGGACCCTTTGGTGTGTCATGCAACTAAAGTTTTCAGCCACTATTGAGGAAAATGGCATAAAGACTAAAGCAAGCGGTATTAGCGGAGTGTCATCCATTTTTGAATCGAGCAATAGCAATGTGGAGTCGTCAAAGAGTCAAGGGGCCAGTGGCGACTGGGTTGACAGAGTGTCGAAAGCGTCAACGACATGCTCTACGCCTGGGGTTATTTATATGGATAGTGACATTGTGTCAGAGTGTCGTGGGGGTGAGTGGACAACGTGGCCTCGGCGGGTCAATCCTGGTTCCAATGACCATAGACCGGCAGGACACGCCGTATTTGGTCATTCAAGACATCGTCATTGAGGAGACTGGAGAACTCACTATTCGTCCGGGTGTCAAATTACTGTTTGCACCAACGATCGGAATTACTGTTTTTGGACGCCTCATTGCCGAGGTAAGATTTTTTGTAGCACACCGTTGCAAATTCCAAGAGTTCATTTGCTTGATGAATGTGCGAAAAAGTGAAGAAAAACATGAGTAGCTAATCTTGGGAACAAAGCTTCATTTTTTGCAACGCTCTTGACCCGTTTCCCAGAAAATAGGGGAGCAACTGGCCTATTTAGGGATGAAAAGATAAAAGTCCGATCCATCCGATTCGGTTTTTTTGAGTAAGTCATACATGTTATGCAGGAAGGGGATTTAAACGTTATATCAACACAGCGTGTGTGTGATGACTCTTCCTGCCGTCAGCCTCAGCGATAAGCCCACACTTCCCATTTAGCATTTGCCGATGAAGTATCAGTGTAGAATGATTCAGGAACAAAAGAAATTGATTAGATATGACACTGGAAATAAGCGTCAATTGAACTTTGTAAATTGTTAACACACTTTGCGAGAAACTGAAAATTACCAAACGTGTGCGTATCAACTTGCATTTTTCCGATATAAGGAATCCACTTGCACTAATGACAAATCGACCTTATTAGTTTTCGATTTCAGACGCAACATCTGCGTGCCGTAATAATAATAATTGACGCATCGCGTGGGAAATTTGCGAATATTTCTGCAAAATTCTTATTGTATTACTTCCAAACTGGTTATTAATTTGCATTGTATCAAGGCAAACTGAATTCCAGTTGTGTTATTCATGCTACCTTTTGTTTTATAAGGTGTAGGAATAAAAGTGTGTAGAAATATTTTGGAATTTTATTCGTTTCGAATGGGGTTAGTCATGTGCTTTTTCTCTGGAAAAGTGAAAGCTAAATGATGATGGCATGGGAGGGAGAAAGTAAGTTGCCACCAGCCTGTCACATATTGATTTATCCCTTGAATTTCTCCGTGTCTATTGAACTCAAGTGCATTTCAATATTGATTAGTTTCTATTCAACTTCTTCGTGGCACTATCCCTGGTTTCCACCTGCTGGCGCTTTTTAGAATATGACAATCTAATTCAATCCTAGAAGTCTGATTGCATTGGACGATGCGGAGGGGTGACAGGTGCTATTCACACAGGGCAGAAAGAATCCATCCTGTGTGACTTCATAAACTGGTTTCCGCTTTCATGATGGGAATTTGGACAAAAATTTGCTCATTCATTAACTTCATCATCCCTTTGCTATAAAAGTAAACAAGAGCATTTAATTTCTGATTAGTGTGAGTCATACAGTATTACCATTAGGTCACCTTGTCAAACCTGCACATCCAATCAGAAGTCATCGCACATTTATAATGGAAGGTGACTCATGGTTCATCGACTAATTGCATGTCGTTAAACTTGGAAAGCGGCACGCAGTGTAGCTCAACAGTCCTGTATGATCATAAATAAGGTGGCATTAGCAATGCATCTGTGCAACAACAAATCGTTCGCAAGAACAATTGTCAGCATTTGTTTTGTTTATTGGAATTGTCGTCAATGTGGACATTTATCCAAGGGCAAGACGCTTTTCTACTAGAGACAGGACAGGAATCAGCGCAAAATTGTTGCAGTGTTGCAGTACGCTGACATAATAAAATGGAACCACGACAATTAGTCATCCCTTACCTACTTCAATGAATTCTGATGTGTAAATACATTATTGGTTATTTATCTTATGGCTTATTTTTTAAATTATTTTTGCACAACATTTCCTTATGGAAATTAAAGAGAAATGTCCAAGGCGTCTTGGACAAAATTTCCGTCATTTAGGCTAGGTTACCCTTGGCAAATACAATTATTCCGCGGGCAGTTAAAATGACAGCCTTTATCTGATTACAGATTACGTCCCCTCCACTTCCATGCTGTAGTCCTTGTATAATCCCGAACTTTAAAAATCTTTGACGCTTTCGCAATAAATTGTAAAGGGGAGCCGATGAAATCCCATTAACATTTTCTGGTCCACAAAACCGCATCATTATCTTTGCGAAAAATGAATTTTTCGTTTTGTCAATCTCACGTTTTTATCCCGGGAGTCAAGGAATTCTAACGGTGAGGTTCGATACGCGGTTGGTATATCATCTGCTCTGCAGAATCTTATAGAATTACATCCAATTACGTTAACTTTACAACTAATTTAAAATTTTTGTAGGTACAATCTCATTTTCCATTGCCTTGTTGATCTGAAGGATTACTGGGTATAATGAAAGTTTCCTCTAAATTACACCACCATTTCTCTAATTATGATTGATGAGTGCGGATGCTAGAATTTTGGGTTTTACATCTGTTGCTAAAATATATTAGGGACAAAAGGGGTGAAGGACAATCTGTAAAAAGTAATTTGCGAAGATTCATCACTTTTTCTGGGTTTATTCGCTTTAATCGAACGATAGCCACGTTTCCATTCTGCAGGTCCCGTTTTGCTTCGGTTTCAAAAAATTAAGGAATGAATCTTCATTTTTGCATCAAGCGCGACACTCTTTGGTCCGATCTTATCCCATCATCATTTAATCCCAAGATTATTTTTGCAAACTGAGAAATCACGCAGTGATGCTGACGCCTAATGATCCAGTTATTTCGCCACCACCCCTTTGTTGGTAAGAAGGAAATTACAGAGGCAAGCCTTTACTCATCAGTTTTATACTCCACTTTTGATAATGGGATTTTGCAAAAGCGTAACAAGGAAGATGATATGAAGCATGATGTAGCACATTTCGTCTTGGTGCAAAAATAAAACAATGCCTCAAGAAAGATGAGTTCGTGCAGAAGTAGCGCAGTACTTAGATCATTGTTGTTCCACAAGGAGTGGCACTTTTGTGTCCTTTGATGTCTCTCTGTCAAGAAATATGAAAAACTATATAATTATGCTAAATGACGGAAGACATTAGAAAAGACGTATAAGATTGGATTTCAAGAGTATTCTGCTGAACTTCATCGTTATGATTATCCTCAACAACGTGATTTTGAACTTCATGCTTTGTGGAGCACGCTTCCGCTCATGGCCTCCGCACTTTTGCAAAATGCAAGAAGTGGATCTCCAAGTTGATTAAAAAGCTTCTTTTCTTTACTTCCAATAGGGAACTGAGACTGAGCGGATTGTAATGAGTACTTCAATGAAAACTCCGTCACAAAATGCTGGAAGACTGAACCCGAACAAAAACTACAATGACAATCGTCCTATTTTCTCAACGGTGGAGTATACTACGGACTTGGACAAGAGTATTCATCAGATAAGCGACGAAGCGGTCGAGAATGCTGACAACAGCACTGATTCCAGTTTAAATGTCATACGGCATCAACGCTCTACTTCCGACGGATTCTCTGTACGCCTTACAGAGGGTCCTTCACCCCTCATGGGTCGATTACAAATCAACCACAGGGGACAATGGAGATCCGTCTGCTCGAATTCGAGAAAGTAAGCTATAATTCCAATCATAACCACCAACCCCGTGTCTGACCCCTTGTCTTTTCAGTTGGACAGCTATTGATATGCAAACGGTATGTAAGGAATTGGGTTTTGCTGGAGGCGAATACTGGACTTGGGTGGATCATTTGAACGACACTAAGCAACTTCTCTGGGAAAAGCCTCATTGTCTTGGCGTTGAACATCATATCAAAGACTGCTCCAATTGGGCAGGAAGACAACTTGGAGCAGGTGTATGCGGTAAGGAAGCAATGTGCAATAGATTCATGCTAGACAGAAAAATTGATTTGTGTTGTTTTATCAGATCATCATCCAAATATTGGAATCCGATGTGACGCTCACCATGTATTTCCGTCCACTGTTGAAAACCACTGGAGAGGACTCCGGTTTGAGCATGCCAGACACAGAGAGACTTATAGCCAAGACAATATTCTACGAATCAAGGAGTCCCTTTCATCTCTCAAATATGTAGACGTATTGTACGCAGGCGTTGGGAATGGATACAATGTTACTTCCGCCATTGAAACGATCGGAGTTCCCCCTACCATGTCCTTTCTCCGTGTTGAATATTCCGCCTTCAACGGGATCAATGTCACGAACCCAACGACCAAAGCAACGATCCGAAACTCAACGGTCAACCATAATGCCGGTAAGGAAATTGCGTGAGCATGCTTTTGAAAAATAAGGTTCGTTCAGCTTTTCCCCTGAAGAGTCGTATTAGGATAATACGTGATACAAAGTCAACATGGAAGACTAAAAGTTATGCTGCATTTGCCGACTTTCATGCGGAAAAGCACACATGGGAAAATTCACAAACTGTTTACCTTGTAATCTGATGAAAGGACAAGAGATTTTTCCTCGGAGACATTTTGCTGTAGACTATCTTTGGTAGACAGACTTTTATTTTAGCGTTCTACGACTTTCTCATTCATTGAAAGTTTTCCTTTCTCCAGCATAGTTGAGCATGTTTTTTCTTCTTCATTAAAAATAATCACTGAAGCTGAATACAAAACTTAAAAATGTTGTCAATTTATAGGATTTGGAATCTACGTCAATAGCTCTTCGAATTGTTTTGAAGTTGAGACATGTCAAGTGGAGTCAAACGGCGGGGATGGGATTCGCTACATTTTCCATGACGCCATACCAGATCAGAAATTAGATGGGATTGATCCATTTGAATTCTGTACCGTTCCAACAACTAATCAAATCTTTCCACTTCGCCTCTACTTTGAACAGTTGCCAACTTCATTTTCTGAAAAGGGCTGCCGGAAGGTAATGAGTTGTCGGGAACTATCCCATGAATTCAAAATGATGGAACTCATTATTATGGTCTTCTGTAGAAATTCAACGTGAGACCGGAATATGTGCTAACGATGCATTTTCCATATATGATGACCCATGAACCCAATACCGCGGAGCTTCTTATTTACGACGGTCCAGACTCCAGGGGAAACTTACTTGCGACAATTTCAGTGCAAAATGAGACATGGATACAGTCTGTAACATCAACCCGAGATTCCCTTTACGTGGAATTCAAAGCTAAACCCCATACCAAAGTATTGGTTTACATGGATTTAGTCGCCGGGAGAAGTAAGTCGAGTTCTTCGTACTCATGTATTCATGTTTCAAATTATTTTGTCAGCTTTTTCGTCCAAATCACATTCTAATGGAGCATAGTTGTTTACTTGGCATGATGTCAAATACGCCTGTTGCGTCCTCCTAGTCTTTGATTTTTCAATTCACCTTTGTTACTCTTGAGTAAAAAGTGAAAGTAAAAATCAGGACTTTCTCTCCCTAATCCCGCAGAAGTGAAGAGAAAAGCCACAAGGGAAGACGCTCGTCAGGCTCAATCCAGAATCCGACGATTCTTTCACCCGCATTCTAGTGTCATTTGGATCTTAATTGGATCTTACAGTTTCTTGCTGCTTTTAGGACAAAAGCCTCGCTCAACCCGTCTCTTTTAGCTTTGAAAACTAGCGAGGAAAGTTTACTAATTGGTTTTCATCTTCATTTTATTCCCCCACAGGTAAAGACTATGAGTTCCGCGTTAGAAATTCAGTGGTGGCTTCAAATAATGGTCGTGGAATTGCTGTCGAAAACATGCGGAGTCAAATCCTTATTGAAGATACTTTCGTCCGTGAGAATAGCCACATCGCAGGGATTCACGTTCTGGGAGGCGTTGGGCACCTAAACGTCAGTGGTTCTCACATCCTATCCAATTTTGGTGATGGGATTAACATTACGCATGGTGGTGGATCGAGAAATATTTCTCGTTCCAAGATATTAGCGAACACTGGCAGAGGAATTACGGTTTGGTTCAATGAATCTTCTATCAAATTAGCCACTGAGCAGGAAACAGTTATCGAATATTCTGAAATTTCACGAAATCTCGGCCTCGGCGTTTTCGTGGGAAACTTTTGTACCAATGCAGTCGTCAATATTAGTGGGAATGTGTTCAGAGAGAGCAAAAAGACAGCGATTGAAGTTTGGTCTTGCTGGAGCCCAGTACGAAGCAAGACTTTTGGGAACCTGCTCAATTTGGAAATTGGTCATAATCGATTTATTGCAAACGAAGACTTTGGAATCAAACTCAAACCGCTAGTGAATGTCGACGGAATCATCGAGCACAACTATTTTACGCAGAATACTGTCAAAGGGTGTTTGGTGATTGGTGGCGCGGACAAAAAAGAACTGGAAATATTACCAGCGAAAATTGAAGTGTCAAACAATGTTTTTGAAGGGAATGCTGGTTACTTTGTGGCCTCCCTTGGACTCAATCATTTCTCACCGAAGCAGAAATTATTTTTCACTCAAAATTTTGTTCGCTACAACCGGATTCAAGATCCTTCGCAATTAAATCCCCGAAGTCGAGTGGCTGCTCCAATTGTAATTTCCTCTTCAAATGTGGACGTCTTTCGGAATATATTACAAAATCCTGACTCCAAGTATGAAATTGGGTCCCAAATGCAAGATCAGAGTTACGAACTCAACTGTACATACAATTGGCTTGGCTCAACGGAAGAAAAGAGTATCTACTACCGGATATTTGACAGAAAAGACCGGTTCAATTTAGCAAAAATTAATTATATTCCCTTCCTGCTCAACCCAACGGACCCTAATACGGAAATTGCAATGACGATGCCACTTTTTGTACCAAGTTTTGATAATCCTGAAAAAATCATTGGAGGGGAAATTACGGGCAGAGAGACGCTGACTACAGGGGAATACAGGTGAGACATATTTTCCAACAGTTCCATGGTTATTGCAAGATTTCCAAATTCTAATTTTCCATATCCGGCAGGGTTGTCCGGGACATTAGCATCCGCCCGGGCGGCAGGCTTCAAATCTCCTATGGCGTTAGCCTTAAGTTTTTACCATCCGTTGGGATCATGGTTGGGGGTCAATTTCATTCAGAAGGTTATGGCTATGGCGATGGGGAAATGGTCAAGTTCACGCTCTTTGAATTGGGAAGGATGAACGCAACTGACGCACCAGTTCGGCTCGTTGGGGGAAAAACAAGGAAAGATGGTCGGCTCCAGGTGAGTGCACATGTGCCAAATTCAATAAATGGGGAAAGTATTAAAAAAAATATATACTTAGGTGCGTACTGCGAGTACTTGGGGTTCGGTGTGTAGCTACGGCTTCGACGCGCAAGCAGCTGCAATAGCTTGTCGACAAATGGGGTTTGTTTTGAACCCTGCCGATTGGCTGCTCGAAGGATTCGAAATCCCGCAAGCGACTCCATCAGAGCAAATCCGCATGAGGTAAACAATTAAATAGACCATAATTAATTACAAGTTTCTTGACACAGCCTGTTCATTTTTATAGTAACGTCAGATGCACTGAATGGGATTACGATATCACCAAATGTGAAGCTGAAATGAGTGAAGACATTGAGAATTCGTGTGCTCTGGATAACGTCGTTGGGATTAGGTGCTACGATACTTCTTGGGCGGGGATTAGAATGGCGATGACAGCAGACAAAGGCGTTATGAAGTTTTCTACTGTAGAGAAAGCAGGACTTTTAGATCCCCACACAAATGAGCATAAGCCTGGTACGAGGTTTTTAAATGAAAGGATGAAATGTCAAAGTTCGTATAAAAATTACACTCCTCATTTGTTGGAATCACGTAGCGATCCAGCTGGATTTTAGCCACCACGTCTTCAGTGACATCCGAGTCACAGACAACACGGGGGATGGCCTGGGAATCATTTACTCTGACATTTATTTCCCGGATTCAGTGAACACTATTGAAAGATCGGAATTCAGCAGGAATCTTGGAAACGGTGTTTTACTAAGGCAGCTTGGGTTACATTTGAAAGGTAAGTCTAATTAATTTAAACACAAAGCATATGCAAATGATTCCTTTTTTTTACAAGACTGTACTATTGAAAATAACAAATTAGCTGGAATTCTTCATGATCCTGCGATTCTTAGAGCACATCAGCGAGAGATCGCTGGCTGGGTGACAGTTGGGAAAAGAGACAATATTGTGCACCTACCAATGCGGGACAGGGACCTTTGGCTGGATCCCGATAGCTACAGATATCTCATCACTGGAATCGAACCGGATGTCAGCGAAGTGTACAACATTGTTGCCAAAGATCAAAACTATGTGATCTCCATGCAACTCCTGAATCCATTTCACAATGAAAGCACCGAAAATATCTGGATCTACGATCGAATGGACATTCCTGCCAAAGATGGGGTTGAATATTTCCATGATTTGGAAGTTTGGTCAGTAAGACGAGACCAAGTGTCATTCCCCACTACAAGCAGTTCCTATGGAGTGACACTCTGGATAAAAACCGGACCTAGACCTAGGGGCAACTGCATCCTGTTACTCCGTGCAATTCGTGCTCCGGTTAATCGTTTCATCCACTCTAACATATTACCCGGGCCAATTCCGAAACTTAAAGTTTACGACTCAAAGATTAGAGAAAATGGAAGGGGAATTGCAGCTATCCATTATAACCGTTACGAAAATGAGTATGGCGACATATATCTACGCAAAGCAAATGAGTCCATTGAAATTCTACGGTGTGACATTTCCTTCAACCACGGAGAAGCCTTTCACATGTACACACCCTTCCGTGAAATTTACGTATCCAACATTTCCGAAATCACTGTGATGATTAACTCCAGTACAATTATGGATAACGCTAAGGTCATCGTGCAATACAGCAAGTAAGCCAACGAAAATCGCAATATACAATTCATAGCTTATAGGTTTTAATCATATTTTATTCTCCACAGAGATCAACGTAGCTCCAATAATTTATATCATTGGGTCTTGAAAGACAGTTCCATCGAAAGGAATCGAGACGGCGGATTCCAGGTCTCACTACCCTATGTTTGGCAATATAATGAGAACCACACGCATTCTGTTCATATCTACAACGTTACATTCCGTCACAATCAAAATTTTGAAAGTTTGATTAGCGGTCATTTCAGCAAAGTTACTGTGGTAGGCTCCATCTTTGAAAATAACAATTGCCGTCACGGGGTCTTTTCGCTTTCTGGAATGGAAAAAGAAATTATGATATTCAGGAATCACTTCATATCCAACCGAGCTACCCACGTTGTACAGTTTGATGCTGATTCACAATCGGAGATTGTTGGTCAAGTTCAAGCTCACTTTGTTCAAAATGTGGTGAAATTCAACGTATACAATAACGCGTTACCAGATGCTGGCAGACGACATATGTTTCACAACGCCACCTATCAACCGCGGAGCTATGCCATTGGCCTCAAGGGAGTCCAAAAAATTAATGTCACAAACAACCTCTTTGGCGACAACCAACTCGACTACGAACTCCTAGCTGGAGTGAAAACTGCAAAGATAGCAAATACCGTCAACGTAATTAACAATTGGTAAGCTTAATTCATTTCTCCAGAAATGTCTGTAGTTATAATGATGACATTGATTACATGCGTTAGGTGGGGGACTGCGAATACAAGGATTATCAAAGAGCGAATATTTGATTTTGACGACTGGAATAGCTATGCGATTGCAACATATCGCCCATACTATATGCAAGATAGTATGGATTCATCAATTTCCGTGACATACGAGTCGGAAAACGAAGTAACAAGTGACCATCTTCAAGGAAGACTGATGCACCCGTTTACACTGTATTATCGGGAAACACCGTACATCATCAAATCTGATCTCACCATAATGCCAACAGCCCAGTTAACAATTGCGCCTGGAGTCCAGATTGAATTTTATCCAAGTGTTGGAATTCTTGCTCTTGGCCCATTATTCGCCCAAGGCACCTACGATTCTCCAATTATTATGCGACCAATTACACTTCAAAAAATGACTGACATTGAAACTATGCAAAGAATGAAAATTGACACAATCGAAACCGGAGTTCGTTTATGTGCAGAAGACAAATGCCAGGCTGGCACGAATCAAGGTTTCCTCGAGTACTTTAACAAAACGACACTCCAGTGGATTCCAATGTGTGACAACCGCTTTACTGAACGCAATGTCCAAGTAGTGTGTCGCCAATTGGGATTTGACCACATGAACATTTTCTTTGACTTTGGGCGTCGAATTGAATACCATTATAATTCAGTGAGGAGGATCCGGAAGTGGCCAGAACCGTTTCAATGTGTCGGTACGAATTCTGTCCTCCGTATAAACTAGATCTGATTTTATTATAATTTTCTAATTTGGTGATTTTTTCAGGAGATGAGACGTCATTGGATGACTGTCCCATTAGAATGAACGGACAACTTTATGGGCACGATTATCCATGTCATTGGGAAGATGAATTCATCTTCATCAATTGCGGGGAGCGTAACCTGAACAGAACGATGGAGTACTGGGGCGGAATCCGGTAACTTTGGAAGAATTCAATGCAAATATTTAATCTTCTATAAATTAGTTTGAATTTGATTTAGATTTTCTGAGCCTGATTTTGAACAGCATCTATTCGAGTCACGAATGCATGATGCCGTGACACATAGCTCATACGAACGAGAAGAGAGCGTTCTTGAATACGTCAACATCTATGGTGCTGGAATTCTGCACAATGAAAAGAGTCCAGCGATTTTGAGTATATTGCAAAGTCCTGTGATTCGATGTGTCAATGTCACCAAGTCAGCTCACCATGGAGTCTCTATTGTTTCTGCACCCAGGACCCTGCGGCTTACAAAAAATTCGTAAGTTCCCGAATACAAACTTGTTCCCGAAACAACTGACATTGATTAATGTTAATTGCAGATTTGTTGATAATATGGGACTGGGGTTCAGTGGCATTTCTTTGACCGGAGAAGCCCAACGATCGGATTCGAGTTCGTTCTTTCCCTTAAAGAAAATTGAAATTCCCTACGGCATGTTTGGTGTCATTGAGATTTGCGATCCAAACAAAGAAATTATTGTAGAGGAACGCATTGTAGTTTATTACAAGTACGACAATTACCCAGTTGATTGCGTCAAAATATTCAAGAGCGTTTATGGAGCTAAAAATCTAGGATTCCGGTGAGTGGAAGAGAGTGTCAGGCTCATTTTGATTAATTTTTCAATTCCCGCAGACTCATGCAGCTAAATTTGTTCAACTCAACTGGAGAGCCATGGCCGCCAGATTACATCAAATTAATAGATGGCGATATTTATAATTCGACAACAGAGGAAATAGCCACAATTACTATGGATTATGATCCCAACAGTTCGAACAAATTTTACCAGTCAACTTGGCCGAGTCTAAGTATCAAATTACACGCAACTGGAGCAACTTCTTATCATGGATTTGTCGCCGAAGTCCTGACGCTTCCAGTGTCGCCACATGGACTAGATCGTAGTATCCAGCACAATATTTCTTACACAGTCTTTCAAAATAATACGCAAGGGGCATTTTATTACGGGTCGGCGGGGGAGATTAGCCCCACGGTGACTCTGGAAAAGAATCGCTTTGAAGACAACTGTAAAGCATTCTATGGAAATTTTACTTCCTGCAACAGTACCATCCTCTTCGACGTTCAAAATATGCTCAACATATATTTTACGGTAATGATTTTTTACAAAACATTCGAAATTCATTCCTTTGCATAAATAAGATGTTGGTTTTATCATTAGAACAACATTGTACGAAGAAATCAGGGAGGCATTTACATTACTTCAGATTCCAGTGGGACAGCCACATCTCTTAAAGGATACATTCGTAATAACGTCTTTGAAAGCAACTTCAATCGAGAAGTTATTCATGTCGAAGGTCGTCGGAGTAGTCCCTACCAAGAAATCGTATTCTACAGAAATTTAGTCACCAGGAATGACGCAAACTTTACTGATGTCGTCGTCTTGAGTCAAGTATGTTTACGTTAATCGGTCGAGCCGTATCAACCGTAAGAAAGGAATTTCCAACTTTCTTGGATTTATTTAGGTGGTGTCGAACCTGACAGACAATTATTTCAACACCAACCGAGGAAATCACATCATGGAAATCACTGGATTTGACAAAGTCCGATTGCCAATTTATCAATCATGTACCCACAACTCTTTCTTTATGTAGGTGCAAATATTGCAGCTAAAATTGTATTGGATTTGATAACGTTTGACTTTTAGGAATGTGGCTACAGATTTGGAAAACAAGGCGACCATTGTCGCCGGAAGTACAGGGCAGCAATATATTGATAATATTTTTGTCAACCCAGCTAACGCTTATGAACTGTTGACTGTGAATAAGTCCAGGTAAGATCCGAAAATCTGAATTTGAGTCATATGCCTATTTTTTAATTTGCTAATGCATGGCTATTTAACTTTTCATTTCTTGTCCTTCACTTGGACGTCACTTGCCTACATGTTGCTTTTCGTTCTCACAATTTTGAATCTGCGCAGCCCCAGAGCCATAAGGTACAAACTTTTCTTATGCTCTTGCATTAAGGAAACTTTCGATAACTTGATTCATACATTTTAGCTACGAGCCCCAAAGTGCAGTTGACGCTCGACACAATTGGTGGGGATATGAAGAGCGGATTCCAGTGATGGGTCGAATCAAAGACGAAAATGACAACATTGACCTCTTACGAGTGCTCTTCCAGCCCTTTCGAACTGACAACAGAACACTACTTAGTGGGAAATGTCCTCCTGGATACACACTGGTGTCAGACACCTGCTACGTCTATGTCGGAGGTCACATGACTTATGCTGAAGCAAAAGACTTCTGCAGGAGGGAAAATGCGTCCATGCCTTACGTTGAATCCAGCTACTACTACGTTACCAACTTTCTCAGAAATCAACAAGAGGATTACGACTACTACGACCGTGTCTGGGTCCAAGACGTTGATCGATTTGGCGACTGCACTGTATTTGTTACCGGACACTGTCAAAGCTACAGATTGTTCTTACAGACTCCCTTTTATTTGTGAAACAGGTAAATGCAGTAATTACAATTTTACAATTTCGCTTTAAAACCCTAAGGTATTAGAAAAGTTAGCAAAATATGGAGCGTTGAGACATTAGAAAGATTTTAGGTTGAAATAACTTGCTTAAGTTAAGAAATAGAGGATGATTGATACCTGTTTGAAACAAATTGATCAAAAATGGAGACGAGGGATTTTTCAGCGGGTGTCGTTAGCACGAATTCCCAAATTATAATGCGTGCAAACGGTGTAGATTCCGTTGAGAATACGACGGTCCTTGATGTTTTTGCAGCACGGGACGCAGTAGTACCCGCCTTGACCTCCTGGGCGCACGTAGACGATAACCTTTTTTGTAGTGATTGATTTTCCCCCAGTGAGCGCTGGACCAGTTGCGTTTAACGTAATCGAGCTCGCAATTATCTCTTCGGTGAGTTCGTCGTAGAAGACGTAGACTTCGTCCTTTATGTGATGGAAGCTCCATTGATTTCCTGGTAATTCACAGCCGCAGTCGCAGCAGCGGGCTCCGTTGTACTCACCAGATGCGCCAGCACCCATATTTGATTTCTGAAATAAAATAAATTCGTATAGAGTTTTTGGCGACAAATGTCTGCGTAAATTTTGGAATTTTACCTTTTCAAACAAAAAGAGTAGGATAAAATCCGCAAACTGGCCTGCTGATAAGCTTCTTGTTTATAATGAAGCTAGAGCCGGCTGGGCTAAGGTGCTTTTATATGCTCAGAATATCCCAAAAGTGTTTAGTCCTGCATGTCTTACTTTAAAAAGTCGTTGGAGAGACGGATAATCACCTTCAAAGATGCAAACTAGCTTCACCATTCATTCTTTTAATCCCTTACAACCTGCGTTCAAACTGCCTAAACAGTCTAAACCCATAAGAACTTACTAATGCTTTGTTGTTCCGAATTTAGATCCAAAAATCAAGATAGACCCATTGGCTTGGACAACGGACTCTGTTACAATTGGAGCAATGGTCGCTACAATACTTGCCCTTGTTCTCATTGTCTTTATTTTAATATTTTGGTACACCAAATCTAAACAACGGCAGGCAGAGAGATTAGAAAGGCGAAATTCTGTCAGGGCTTCAATCCGCTCCAGCAGGTCATTCGCTTCATCAGGAAGTCTCAACGAATCAGAATACCGACGTCGCCTTGCAGAATTTGTAAGGGTTAAACATTCCCTTATAAAACTAGAATTTTGGAAAACTGATGCTTTATTTTTTTGTTTAGCAAAAGTCGATGACAAGAAATCCAGAGCGGAATATTAATTACAAGATCAATGGAAGTTTCGATTCAATAGAAAAGACAAATTCTCAGTTTGATACAAATTCATACGATTTGTATGAGACGCAAACTCAAGGGACGGGGATGTCGTCTGACTGTGAGGAATCGGTGCCTTTTAGTCGTCATCCAATGGGAAGGCCCCGTCCCGTTCCTTCTTCTGTGATTGGCTTACCACCACCCCCACCTGCACACCTCAGAAACGTTCGCGCTGAAGTTCAACCAAAACCATTTGATCTCAGTTTTCAAAATCAAAATTTTAGAGAAACTCCGTCAATGGGATCCGTGGGGCTGAGCAACGAATATTGGGACGCAGGTCCGCATCTCCAGAGCAATGGCAATGGAGTCAAGTACAAAACCCCAACGCAGGCAAATGGCTTCCCAAGAACTACGTCAATGGGAACAACCTCCACATTCCCACTTCAACCGTCAAATGACAATGTTTCCGAAGTTTCGAGTAATTTCTCACCCGTGTCGCTACGTCCTTATTCTGCAACTAATCAAGAGAGGTCACAACTTTCTAAAAGTGATGACCACTTACAACATGACCCCATGGGCTATAATGACCTGCCACACTCGGGATACAGTGAAGACACCAACACTCACTTTCCGCAACAGAAACGAAGATTATCTTCACGAAAGTCAAAGTCAACCAATTCTCGACAAGGAAGATTCCATTCCAGAAATGATCTCATTTGCACCTGCGCAGTTTAAACCCAACAGAACCGAACATGTTCCTTCTCCATCGGACAGATTAAAAGAAACGAGCTTAGATGATTTAGATCGAACGACAGAATTAGATTATGAATTGGATGAAACAGTCCGCCCTGTTAGCACGTATTTAGAGACAAATATGGACGAGGACAGAGGTCTTTTGCCACCAATCAGAGGTGCGCAGAGCCAGTATATTCCTTCACCTGCATTCAGGGCTCATCAACAAAATGACCCGTTTCGGGACCGTGAATCCGAATTTAAAGCACTGAGCAGCAGAAGCAGAAGCATGCCTTTAGAAACGGAAATGTGATACGCATATTTTGTTAGTTACATATAAATTGCAAACTTAAATGAATAGGATATTTTGGGTGTAAATTATATAGTTAATGTCGAAATTATTTCGGAGTGTCGAGGCATGCAACTATACGTAAATTATACTTATTTAATTTATACATATGTTCTCAACAAAATATTTTCTTACGTGTAATTAATTGCGGATCGATGTTCGTTAAGGATTCTGTTGTGTACAAATCACTGTTCTATGAATTTTCTGCACTCCGTCAATTTAGTCTTGAAATATTGAATACTAGTTCATGTTTTGTTTTATATTTTAATTTATATGAATAACTAGATTATCAAATTGTCGACACAAATGTCACAAATAGATCAAGAATTTTAACATATCAGATTCATAGAGTTTAGAACAATTTAGAGCACAAGGGCAAGTTTAAAAAGCTAAAAAAGCTTCTCGGCTCGTCATTAGCAGATATAATTAGTTTCAGTAATTATTCAGTTTCTCATCTTACACATTTACTGTCTATATGCTATTGTTTTTTGTGTACACCTCTTCAAACCAATGCAACAAAACAATAGCTTAACTAGATATAAATACTTAAATTAAAATAAATAATCTTATTAAAATATACCTTGTTCGGAATTTGTTGTTTGCTTTGTGACTTCTTCACCTAATACGAATTTTAACACTGCCAAATAAAGATTTCATAATTTTAAGTAACTCTACGCGCTAATGGAAAAACTTAATTCAGACTTAAAGACCATGCAGCCATGTAAGTAATGGCTTTATTCAAGCGGCTTATATTTACTGTATTATATTATTAGAATATATTTTTATTCCAGGGACTCTGGCGGATTTGATGACAGTTTTATTTGCGAAGCAATGCAGCAATTCAATTTCTATTATTAGTTTGTGAAGATTGGAAAAGTAGTGAAAATATGAAATCAGGATGAGTTTTGGCTATGCATTTACTAAACCCAACTACATTTTCATCCATTTTCAGTTGAATTATTTGTTGAAAGAACGTTTTGGGTTTGCTTTGAACAAAGTAGTGAACGGAGGAGGACTCGGAACCCTTGGTTTGCTCATGACAACTCGATTATCCGCTGGGAAAAAATTGTACTTGAAATTGTAAATCTTCTCCAGCGTCTTTCGTTCGTCTGGATCTGATTCCATCAAGGTTTTCAACTGCTTGTTATTATCGGTCAGTGATTTCGCAGGTGAAACATACGGCTCCTTCTTTGTGGACTGGGAGTCAGCACTAAACTTTAGGCTGCCCAAGGTTTGTTCCATGTCGGTTAGTTTTCTGAAAAAAAAATTCGCCATCAAATAAATGGCTAATAATTGCTTTTTATTTAACATTACCCGCTAAATGGGTCGCTGTAAATTCCCGGGATTGCAGCAGTTCGCATCAAGTGGTGGTAAGGGTAAAGTTTCAACTTTTGCTGCTCTTTGATTTGATAACGAAGAGACCGAATGGCTTCCTTCAATACTGCTACTTTCTCCGGATCTGATGTTACCTTAGTCTCATCCCCAACCGTATTTGCATCAATCGCAGGAATAGGACAAAGCCGAGCCAACGAGTTCGCCAAACAAATATCGGATTTCGTAGAATTTGGATTAGAATCCAAGTAAGAAACCAGTTCCAAGATTCGTGTTTTAGAGATTCGACTCAAATCCTCGTCACCGCCACAGTCCTTCAAAATTCCTTCCAAACACTTCAATGCCTGATCCATTCGCTGGCGTGAATCAGAATCTGCTTCATCAGTCGGTAGGTTTAAGCTGTCAGAACTCGTAACATTGTCACCCCATCCCTGGAATATTCCACTCCTGTCTTCGTCGGTTGTGCCGGCTTGACTGCCAGAAAATGAATCCACTCTATTGCGTCCACCTCTCCCTGATTCTTGACTTGCACTCGGCTGTCGGTTCTGACCTACGGCCTGGTTTCGCGAAGCTTCAGTGTGATTTTGTGAACTTCCGGCTTGGTTTTGCATAACATCGTTGCGGTTTCGTGGGCTTTGACCTGGCCTCCGTTTTCGGGGACTTTGGCCTTTCTTACGAGGACTGTGTTTCTTCAAACTTCCTTGTTTCTCATCCAACTGCGGTTCCTAAAGTTTAGGCTTTAATTAAGAACTTGCAAAAAGAATATCTTCAAAATTATCCTAACCTTGAGCCGCTTGATCCGCATTCTAGCCAAGGCTCCTCTCCACAGTGCTAAAATATAAGAAATCTTGAACCGTCTAGTCAGAAGTTATTACGGTGGAAATTCACCTTGCATGCGAATGGCACATTTTGTCACCATTTTGAAATTCGTACGAACCAGCCAACCCCGAAAAATAGCTTGGATTCGTTGAGCAGCTACATTCCGTTTAATTACAATTCCACAGCCTTCTCCTTCGCCTGTCAGCAATGGCGTTCCTTCTGCTGTACCAATGGTCAATCTCGTCTTCTTGCCAGCTTTGGTTTCTTCAGTCTTGGCATATTTGGTTTCGGTGCAACGGAACGCAGAATCACCACTTCCGTTTTCCATTGTAAGGTTATAAACACAAAAGCCTTTCTATTGATTACTCTTCCGTGCTCAAAATGGACAAAACAGGCAGAACGAATTCCACGTCACTCATGTCGAGTGTTTCGAAAACTTACTTTGTTTATTAATCAACAATAAAGTTACCTAGCGGACTCAATATTGATTAGCACGGCCGCTCAAATAATTCGTATCCGCCACTGTAAATGCCGGTGTATTTCCTCCCTTCTTCTCCGCACATGCGCATTCTCAGAGGACTTGACTTGGCAAGCCCAAAGTCATCAATATCAAAAATTTCAATTTGCTTGACAAAGAGCTTATTATTGCAGATGAACATCCAACAATGCGACATGATGTCAAGGTAGTTGTTATTGTACGCCCAATCAATCCGAATCTGAAAAATTTAAACGATATTAATTTGTGTAAATTCAAATGCAAACTTTTCATTTGATGATAGAGTTTTCTGACTTGTTCTATGCTTCCAAGATCTTCACCACTTTGCACTAGGAATGTTAAATTCGTCCCGTGATCAACTCTGATACTTCTGCAAATAGAAAAGCGATTTAAGCGTTAGTTGTTTACGAATTTATTTTTAAATAAATAACACACTCGTTGGGGGAAAGTTCTATATTCTTGATAGCTGCATTGCTCCCTAATATACCCATTTTCAGCCGCCCTGACACCCATGGAGCAGCTTGTGGTGGAAATGCCAATTGCAAATTGACACGGTAGTGGTGCGCTAAAAACAATATTAAATCAGTTTAATTTATAGTCCAAACTATCGAATTCGAAAACTAAGTACCACAAAATGGCGCCGTCTTCCCCGTACTCAAGTAGTATGAGATCATAGATTTATTGCCAATTGCTGCAATAGACTTGTCCGCGTCTATCCCCATTATGGCACAGAGTGAACCGTCTTCTCCGCATGCGTAGCACTGCGCTTTCTGGTACGCCTCATAACTTCCACAGATGTGTCCAACGTACTGGCATTTCGATGTTAACGACTCCATGAAATAATAAATTGCACGGTGATGATTGCAGGCAAAAATTTCTCTTTGAACTTCGTCATATCCATGCAGATGCATTAAATTCAGAGGGATTTCAGTAATTGCGCACCCAGGTTGTTCCCTGAATAAAAACGATTCGTTGTCATTGGGTTTTCATGTCAATTTAACCATGAACTTTACCTCCCATCATTCGGATAAAAATCGACATGCCCACACGGTTGTCTGACAATAAGCATGAAAACATCTTAGGTAATAACAAAATCTCAAATCTAAACTTACTGCATGCCATAACCTGTGGAAGATAGAAAGTTTCATCAGATCAGCGTCTCTGTTCTGGAAACTGAGAAATAAATCTTACCTAACAACAATATTGTCCTCCCATCAGAATGGATTACATCAACGAATCTTTAAAAATAGCAGAAGCTATTATATAGCGCCAATTAAACATTTTGCACATGAATTTTACTTTGCATCACTGGGATCAAGCCTCACGAATGCTGGCATGTCCTGGAAGTAAGGCTGAAGAGAGAGCATAATATTTTACATTCCGAGTAAAGAGTAAAACGTATTTATCACTTACTTCTGCTGGGTCAAGCCCTGTAATCCGTCCTAGTCCAGGAATTTTTTCTCCAGCATATCCAGCAACATGACTTCCAAGGCTATGCCCGATGATGTGTATCTTTGATGACTCGTAGTTGAACTCTTTCTGGAATGAGATAATCGAATCCGTGAAATCAGTTTTGCCAAAACTAATTTTTAATGGCCATAATTACCAGAAGGAAGTTGATGAAATGTGCCACTTCCAATCCTACGACTCTAGTGTTTGCAGTCGCCTGTGTGTAAAGCGGCAGTGAACCACCGCCCCAGTCCACGGCAAATACGTTGTAATCCCCGGCCATTGTTAACTGCTGAGATAATTTAACCACCCATGAACTAAATCCGGTATCGATGAATCCATGGACAACGAATTTAGTATGTTTCCCAGGGTCAAAACCAGCTTCTGTTAAAACCGTCACGTTTCGAGCCACCTGAATTGCCTGTAACTTTATGCAAAAAATCAACAAAGGAAATGCGATGTGCCGACAGTTTGAAATTAAGCGTGACTTATTGCATTTACTGTCATGCTTTTTGCAATACCTCTTTTGTCGTCAGGTTTAAGTTAGTGTCGTCATTTCTTGAGTAGAAAATGAATCTTGTATTAATTTGTTTCCTGTCAAATGGCAAAAGGTTCAATGGCCGGTGGAGGAGGTCAAACCATTCATCCGTGATGTAAATGCATCCCAACTCGTCATAACATTTTGCTTGATCCCTACTCCCCAATTCCGTTGAAATTCCTATTTCATTTAAAAGTTGATAATTATGTTTTATGGGTTTAATTAGTTTAATCTCACCTAAAAGATTTTCGACTTGAGTACCGTTCGAAGTGGTTGATGAGCGAAAAGCTCTTGGAGCAATTACAGAAATAGCAGAGTCGAGAAAATTAAATCCAAACTTGAAAGCACTCGACAGCGACAAGTTGTAAACTATAAGCTGCGGGATGACGCTTTTCAGAAATGACGTTGAACACTTCATATCAGCGGTGGAACGACCTTTTCTTCGATGACGTTAAAGTGTAACCTAGCAGCGTCTACTCCTTCCATGCTCGTCTACTGCGCGTTCAAATATTAAATATCTCTCGAACGTTCATTTGCGCTTGGTTGCACAATTGTGAATAACCATAGAAGTCCAACTCCAACGAAGCGTCAAAAAGTCAGTCAAGATCGAAAGGCTACGTGGACACAATGTTATCCAAACTTCAAATTATTAATGGTCCAAACTTCTAGTCTAGTCTTTAAATAAGATGATAATATGAAGTGCAAAAGGAGCACAAGTGAATGCAAAATGGTGAATGAGAGGTTACTTTCAAAATCCTCATGAACTACCCTACACAAACACCGCCCATTCCGCTCTCTTCCTTACATTGTAGCACACCCAAAATTAAATTAAATTAAAGACCTTAACTCTCTGCGGTGATGGATGGTAACAGTTTTACCCCCAGCAAGTGGAATCGAAAATGGCAATCGAGGTCGGCCATTGTCAATACAACATGTTTTGCCAACCCCAACTGCCAAGAAGAAAGCGTCTTGTATCTAATTTTGCCTGACTTTGACATTCAACGGACTCTATACGCCAGGCCCAAGTGGTCTCGTATTTTACAAATGAACCAATTGCTTTTTACTAATTAAAGAGGAAGTCAAAATTGTCACCAAAGTTAAATACGGAAGTTTCCACAGAGTGCAGATATTTTATTTTAGCTTTACATCGTAGGTACTGACAACGCGGAAAATTGATCATCTTCAAAATTAAAGTGCTTTATCACTAAATATTTACGCAATCCTAATGACAATTGACACGTGACAAATGTGACAATTTTTGATTAATGCACACAGTTGCAATAATCGTTTTGAATTATATATTGAATTATAGTACCTGGCATGGAGGTGGAAAAACAATTCTCGTAAGCCATATCTCATAAGCCTTACTGCGAAATAGCCATTCATTAGGTGCATGCGGAGCAAAATAACAAACTTGTTGAGTTAATTATATGCGGAGGCTTGAAAATAAATGGATTTAAGTTTTAAGCTTCGAGTACCATAAATGTTCCCGTTTGCCTAAAAATAAAATTATTCGAGATCCAAAATTCCCTGAGGATGTAATGACGTTGATAAAATTGTAAACCTGTTCTTTTGCAATTAAAATAACTTGTATCACTGCAATTAAATTAGTAACGCTGAAGCGCTGATTAGCGTCGGCAAAAGTTTTTGATTGGACACCTTGGACTCAATTTCGAAGAATCACATTCAGAAGAGCTGAAAAAATGGAATATAAAAACGCCACTCCATTATGGGAGAGGCGCGTGACTTCAGATGGAAAACTAATCCATCTACCATTGTCAAATCGTTCTGTTCTAAAGTGTCATCAATATTGCTAGCTGATCTACTGCTTTTAGCAACCGCAAACACACATTTTATTACAAAGCAGGGAACTTTTCCGCCACTTGACTATTAATAAATTGTGTTTTTAGCTAATTGACTTACATGTGTTTCGGCCAGCGACAACATCCAACAATCGCTTAAAAGTTTCCACTGTTTTCTTTTACCTTCTGTGCTTGCATATAAGTACGCTTAACGCTGACAAAGAAAGAGCACAGTAATTTTTGAAGTGGGGACAGCTAAAATGAATTTTCGTAAGCAATTTAAAATTCACAAGACTCCCGAGTCCAAGATGAACCGAATTCGGTTTATTCTTTTGCAACAGTTCATCATCATTTCCCACGTGTGGTGGCAAGTACTGGCAGTGATAATTTACTCCTTCATTGTCGTCACACTCAACTTCAACTACAGCCACATTTTATACATGGGATGGTCAGCTTCACTTGTCCCTATTCTTGGCGTCGTCACCGGTCTCCTACTAGTCTTCCGGACAAATACGGCTTACGATCGATACTATGAGGGACGGAGGCTGTGGTCGCAAATGACCCAGGTCATTCGTGTTCTCGTCCGGTCCATTTGGGTGATCATACCAGAAGAGTCGGGAAAAGATATAATCGAGAAGAAATCTGTGACGAATATCCTTGTCGCCTACGCTATTGCATCGAAGCATTATCTCCGTGAAGAATATTCTTACGACCACAACGACTTGAAGAGTCTTATTCATCATTTCCCGCAAATGTTTTCTGAACCGCGAATGGACGTTCTGAAAAAGCTTAGCGTACTCAATTACGCTCCGCCTTCAAACATTCCTCTACAAATCATCTACTACGTTTCCATGTTTGTGCAAACTATGAAGAACAGACATAAATGGGGTAAGGGACGCGATAATCGGCTACACAAAAAAAAATTAACTTATTACAGATCATTAAAAACTCTTTTTGTCCATAATTTTTTGCAGATCCTGCAATGTCTGGCATATTCTACAATGGTCTGAATTCTTTAGTGGAATGTCTTTCTGGATTTGAGAGAATCAAGAGAACTCCGATTCCAGCAGCGTATTCAGTACATTTGTATCATGTGATTTGGCTCTACATTTTATCCCTGCCGTTTCAACTGGCGGAGTCAATGGGATGGTGGACAATTGCAGGCGTTGGGATAACAGCGTTTACATTTATTGGAATATTGGAAATCGGTTTCCAAATTGAAGATCCATTTGGCTATGATGATAATGACTTGGTAAGCTGTTATGATTTATATTTTACATTTAAAATTAATTTTGTGTGAAATTTTTTCGTAGCCATTGGACGACTTATGCAGTGTCCTCACGACTGAAGTCAACGACATCCTCAGCTCACAGTTTCCAAGTCATGAGGAACTTTTTGTATCGAACGATTACTTCCCAATCGCTAATTGTGGGCTAACGGCGTCTGAACTTTCTAAAAAATCAAAATCAGAAGTTCGAGACATATTGCAACAATCACATACGCCTGCAAATAGTCTGCATCCCTTGTCCATAAATTTGACGAATTTGAAAGTAATTAGCTAAATAATTCTGCATTTTTTACAAGTGTATAATCGATAATATTTCGACTCGCATTTATTTATTTTGTATTTATTTGATCATATATTAATAAAAATATCATAAAACGCCATCGTACTGAATCTTCAATTATTTTCTCAGAGTAAAAATAAATTACTGTGCGTGGCTATAAATGTAAGAAACAACTAAGAATAATTATAAATGCCAATGTAGGGGTTAATGATTCCACTAGAATTAGAGGATTAATCCAAACATGACTTGACAATTCACTCATTCGATTCCACGTAAATACTGAAACTAGATGCATTACGCCTGACATGTTGACGTTCGATTTGAAGAAATAAGATTACAAATATTTTCTTCACATCGGCGCTTGACGACCCACACTGCCAGCGAGCAATTCGGTCGGTTCTGATGTAAAAGACACTCCGAGAATATAAGTTGTATCAAGTATAAAGATGATTTAGAACGCTGCGCTGAATTCAGTTTCTAGTTGGCTTTGATAACGAAAGAAAACAGGTTATGAAGATAAAAGTGGCCGTGAAGCGTTTCTGGGAAGTAAAGTGTCCTTACGTCCTACCTTATGTCCTATTGCAAGTCCAAATTGAGGCTTTAATTTTTTTTTTACTCATTATGGAGATGTCACTCGATGACTCGATCTTTTATCATGATCCATCCACGTTTGAATCTTGAGCTGAATTTATAATTTACAGAAATTAATGAATCTCCATTGTAATCCAGGCAGACAGCCAATAAGCCTTTGTGCAACTGAAACCTGTTTTGTTCCTTTTACTTCAGTTTGCACAACTGCTCCATCAATTACACTATAAATACTGATGCTACTCGACGATCTTCGAATTCATTTTTTCATTAATGACTCTCGGCATTGTTCAACTATGGTGTCAAAAAGTGGTTAAAAAAATACTCCCGATTGAAATACTCCAAACTATATCGATTTTAAGACATTGGTGCTTCAGCATTATAAAAACAATATTTGTGAATCTAATATTTGTCCATCGGCGCTGTAACGCTGATTAATTCGTTTTAAACATGGGGAGTTGGAAGAGATCCTTTCGAAGAGCTGCAGAAATGGAACGTGAAGCTACTCCCAAACGTTTTTGGGAACCTTTAAAGTCAGAAATGCAGTGGTTCCGGTTTATCCTTTGGAAACAATTAATCATAATTTCCAAAGTGTGGTGGCAAGTGTTGGCAGTGACAATTTACTCCTTCGTTGTCGTCACCCTCAATTTTAACTTCAATCATGTTTTCTTCATGGGAGCGTCAGCGTCACTGGTCCCAATTCTTGGTGTCGTTACGGGTCTCCTATTAGTCTTCCGTACAAATACGGCCTACGATAGATACTATGAGGGACGGAGGCTGTGGTCACAAATGACCCAGGTCATTCGTGTCCTCGTCCGATCCATTTGGGTGGTTATACCGGAAGAATCTGGGAGAGATATCGTCGAGAAAAAGTCTGTGACGAATATCCTGCTCGCCTACGCCATTGCCTCGAAGCATTATCTTCGTGAAGAATATTCATACGACCACAACGACTTGAAGAGTCTTATACGTCATCTCCCGCAGAGGTTTTCTGAACCGAAATTGGACGTTCTAAAAAAGCTTAGCGTACTCAACTACGCTCCGCCTTCAAACATTCCAATGCAAATAATCTACTACGTCGCCACGTTTGTGCAGACGATGAAAGATAGACACAAATTGGGTATAGGAGCTACGCATCTATAACATATTCATGCTCAAACAATTGCTGGGAAATTAGAATAGTTGAAACATGTCTTTCCATTTTCTAGACACCGCAATTTGTGGTACATTCTACAATGGTCTGAATTCCTTGGTCGACTGTCTCTCCGGATTTGAGAGAATTAAGAGAACACCGATTCCACCAGCGTATTCAATACATTTGTACCATGTGATATGGCTCTACATTTTATCCCTGCCATTTCAACTGGCTGAGCTAATGGGGTGGTGGACGATTGCAGGGGTTGGGCTTACTTCATTTACATTCATTGGAATACTGGAAACTGGCTTCCAAATAGAGGATCCGTTTGGCTACGATGATAATGACTTAGTAAGTTGGGGCAGTTATAAAAATTTAGTTTTAAATTGATATTTTGCCTTGTAGCCATTGGACGATCTATGCAGCGTTCTCGCAACAGAAATCGACGATATCCTCAGCGCACAGTTTCCAACTCATGAAGAACTTTTTGTATCAAATGATTACTTCCCGATAGCGAATTGCGAACTAACTGCATTTGAACTTTCTAAGAAATCAAAATCAGAAGTACAACATATATTGCAACAATCACAGAAGTCAGCAGAGTTACCCCACATGTCCCTTAATTTGAACAACTGTGTACGCCGCAAATCATCTCTACAGCTTCATCCCTTGTGACGAATAGAGAAATATAGAATTTAGTTTATTAAATGAAATATTCATGGTTTGTATACGATTTACGCTTCTAAAGCTATTTTTTGATTAGTGAAACGATCCATTCGAGGCCTTGGTAAAGTCCTTCACCAGTTAGCGCACAGCATGGTTGGATTTGCCATCTGTGCGACCGTAGCGCGGTCAGTCCGAGTCTAGAACGTAATCAAACTTTAAGTTCCCGGCTCAACATAAATGTTAAAAAAGACTATAATTAACTATAACTTACTCTTTGGAAATTAGGGCAGGGCGCATTGACCCCTTTACATCTTGTTTGTTGGCGTATATAAGGAAGGATGCTGTCTTGAGCTCTTCGTGAGCACTTAGTCTCTCTAATTCTTCTTTTATCACGGTTAGTCTCTCGGTATCGGTGGAATCAATCACAACAATGACAAACTAGAAAAATAAAAAGTAACTGCAGTTTACTTCAGTTTATATAACCGCTCCCAATAAGTAACGCATTTATACCTCAGCATGCTGGAAATACGTTGACCAGCTTTGCCTTAGACTTTGTTGTCCTCCAAGGTCCCACATAAGAAAATTGATATTCTTCCATCTCACTTCCTCTACATTGGATCCAATTGTCGGAGATGTTTGTACTACTTCGTTCATAAGAAACTGATAGAGTATCGTAGTTTTCCCAGCATTGTCCAATCCAACAATAACAATCTTGTGTTCTAAAATATATAAAAATAGCAGATTAGTATATAAGCCCTGAAACCCGTCTGTCTGCCGTTCATTACCTTCATTTCCAAATAGACTCCAAAGTTTAGAAAATAATATCCCCATTTTGACAAAGAGATCTGTGCATTTGCTCAGCGCGTCGTGTTTATTTTTCCAATCTGTTGATCTCCAAACACGGGTGTTGAAAGGTGTTATTTCCTGGGCTTCAATACTCCCGTGTTGTTAAAAGTCCAAGGTCGCACATTCACAGTGGTACTTACTGATGCTGATATCTGATTAGGATTCTCGTGGATAACGGCTGATTGTTGCATCAAATTGGTTCTGTGACTAACCCCACAAGAGTCATACAATGACTTCAATAGATTAGAATCTTGAGCTATTACTCGGACGTTGATTACTTCTACGCTACAGGGGTTGACCACCAATTCCTTGAAATCTTCAGTATTACCGTGTTTAATTGGCAAAAATCAATTGGAATTTGTGGATTTCTAATTTACTAAAAATTAATTTAAGAACAGACTTTTACTTTTTTAAACTCGAGAGAATTCCCAAATTCTCGCGCGGATTTCTATACCTTGGAGAAGTGAGACTTTTGACGAGAAATTGTGAGAAAAAATAAACTGACTGGGACAATTAACGTTAAAATTATAATAAGTGTCAAATGACTGTCAGAAAATAAGAATTTTGCGTTTTAGTTAAATTGATGAAATAGTTTTGAAAAATATATTTCTTTAACCTTATTTTCAACCAAACCTGCCATACCACATTACGCGTCCACAGGCAGATTGTATTTTAGGCGTCGGAAAACTACACTAATTGGCCACTAATTTGCATTTAATTATCCACACCTGACAGTACTATTTCGCTTTTGTGCTTTATAGCCCCTAGCTCTAATTTCAATCTATCTGTAGTTAATCCATATAATTGAAAAATATTTTTGGATGTTCTGGAAGCAGCATGGCCTTGACTGAGGAACGACCACCGAAAAGATTTATCCTATCGCTGTCAAAACTCCTTCAAGTTGTCATTTTCTTTGAATTGGTAGACAATACTTTTATTCGAAAGAAAACCATAGGTTAGTGACTTTTCAATTATAATTAGACGATGCCTGCCATTTGTTTCCTGGTGTCCATTGGGGTTTTTGCATTCACTTTCCACTTCAAAGAAGAGTTGTTCCAGGAAACGCACGCGATATTTGGAAACTTACATGATGAATACAATGCTATAAGTAAGTGTTTATGTGCTAGGTCCTATGTTCATAAGAGGTCAATGACCTCTTCATTTGGTCGTTGAACTTCTATCTTTCCTGCTAATATGGCGCTACTCTTTTTTTAAACTAAATGTCAACCTTCCTAGGCTTTGTGCCGAGTCATTCGTGACATAAATTGATTTAAGCTTCCTTTGGATTTTGACTTTTTAGTTTTGGCAGCCGTTTAGAAAAATAACATAATTCATTTTCATTCGGTTCCGTTTTATAACCCTTTCTGTTTCCAACCCCTAATGTTTGTTTTCAATTTTCAGAGCATGTGAAAGAAATTTTGACGCTGACGTGTTATTACTTATACATGATTGTGAAAATGTGGGTGACAATTTTAATCTGGAAGGGGAAGCGCCAGGTATACCTTTGTTAGTTTGTATATACCCTTTAGAATTCCAGTTTTGGTCAATTTCCTTTACAACCCGGTTGCCAAAATGATATTTATACGCTGTTGCGTAATTCTATGTGTAATTTACGTTTTTGTACAGCGGGATTTATACAAGTTGAACATTTGGGTCATCACCTCCATCGCATTGTCATTGTCTGGGATTTGTATCTGCTTCATTGCCTGGGCAGAGACCGTGACGCATGTTGGACTTGTCGTTACCATCATGGCGCTGCAAATAACAGTCTCCGCATTTTCCATTCCAGTTGTCATTTACTTTATTCATAAGCTAAATTCCGGCCAGCTTTGGGATTATGATCAGTGCATGTCGCTCCGATTTGAACCCAGAGAGGAGCAACACAAAGATCAGGAGATTAAATAGTTTCTAATGCATTTTTGTTTTGAAGTTTGATAAATCGAATTCGTGTGAAACCCCGTTTTCTAAAATAAACGGAGATCCTCCCGTATCTAAGTCATCTTTTGGTGCGTGCGCTTTTGTATGAAAGTTATTTTATGGCCCACGTTAAGGGAAAAGTATGTGTCGAGTGACATATTTTAGAACTTTGCGCTTACAAATACACGCCTTTCTCGTTAAGATTTTCTCATCACCTAAAAGGAAATGAGAAAGTCGTTAGCAGACGACATTTTTATTTTTAGATATAATTCGAACACTTAAGAAAATCCTTTCTTACTCAAATCCAGACACAATTGTTTTATTTTATCCTTTCCGGATATTTAAAATGCCTGCACGTTATCGAGCATGCGAAAAAAGGTTTCGAAGGCAACTTACTCCAAGAGGAACACACATAAGAAATAGTAGCAAATGCTACTATTGTAGCTAAACTACATCAACACTCTGCGACTATGACACGCATTTCTGCTTTTGTCTTGGCGTCACACAGCACCTGCAACTCATCAAAATCTTATAAATCTTCTGAGAGATTGAAATCTTTGAATGCGAAAGACTGCGGCATTAGTTCAAACGAGTTTATTTTTTGAAGAGTACATCAATTTATTCCTGTCGTATTCGCATCATTTCTTCAATAAAATCAATCGGAGCAATGATGATTAAAAGGAACAGGAAGGCGTCTCTGGAAAATTACAAGAATAGTGCCAGATGTTTTGCTCCATTTGAAACCTCAAACGGAATGCCCAAGCACAGTAAGACTAATGGAAACCCAAGAAAAAAGAAGTATATATCGCATCGACTGTCAAAACCAACATTTGTCAAGAAATCGGCACCGAAAATTAACACTGTTCAGCCATGCCTGAAATACGGAAGTTCTGAGCAAGTCCTGTTCTAACCGATTAGCATATTCTCCCGTTCTCTGGAACGCCATTCCGAGAAATGTATATGAGACCCGGTGGATTTTGTGAATGAAAGTTCAGTACAACAGCAGATATTATTCAGTGACTACTGACGCACATGCTCTGCTTGGAATGTTTTCATTTGAAGCCCACGTGAAGCTCTTGTCAATCTTTGCAATCGTAATTTTTCTTAATTTTAAACAAATTCTAGTATTTGTGTCTACAGTCGCGTCTTAAACCACAAACTTCTTACTTCACTTGCAGATGATTCCACTGATTTTTATCATCACACTCGGGTGCGTCAGAATCTGGTCTTATTCACACAATATGCTACCGAAGTGGGTGAGATATGTGAATTTGGATGTCACGGCCGGAAGCGATTCGGCGGCGGGGGCACAAGATTTCAGCTCGGGTACCGGAACCAGTGACTCGCGTAAGATATTTTTGCTAATAGATCTTGTTCAGAAAAGTGTGACTAGTTTTTATAATCAAAATGTAGCTTTGGAGTTCGCCGTTGTGGTGCTCTATTATTCCTATATCTCGCTAAAAGTCATCTTAGCCATTTTCCTTTGGAGAGCAACTAGTCAGGTACTTCCAATTTTAGCGTCACTTTTGTTTCTCAAAGTGTATTAAAATTCTAAACTGAATTTTATGTCAAGCAGAAGGACTCTTTGAAGCTTGTTTCCTGGATAATTTGCTGCGGGATATTAACTCTTTCCGGATTCCTGTTATTGCACCCACTGAAGCGTCTTAGGATAATGGAAGTAGGGCTGGCAGTGGTCTATACGAAAGTCAGCTCCATTTACTCCGCGTACACACTCGTCGTTGTCATTTTCTTGATTGCCAAAATCAAACATCACCAGACTCTCAATGTGGAAGTAGCTGGACAACACGTTCAAACGTCTACAGTGTAAAATTCCAGAGCGATGACAGGGAAGCTTTACCTATTAAGCTATTAAGAAAGGCAAATTAAGCTGTGATGTGCAATATATCCATTTTTCTTTATACTATTTTTCAATGCAAAATTCCTATGTTGCTTTACGTTTCAAGTAAAATTTTGAAAGTCTTCAATCAATTTGCACCAGAATTTGTCTCAAAATTATTACCCCAGTCTAACAATTATCGTCAACATAAAATTGTTGTCTGAGGCTCCAGACGACTATTTATTTGAGAGTTTAGGATTTTATCCCGTGTGAATTGCAAAGTTAGAGTTGGCTTTCGTAATCTTTTGGCTTATTTCCCGGGTAATCCATACATCATGCGAATCCTTTTATCAGGGATACATTATAAAACACTTCTACACAAAATCCTCTACAACGGAGTCAAATAGTTATTTCTGCACAGTATGTCATTTTCGGATTTCATAAATCAATGGAATCAAGCGGTGTCAATAACTAAAATACATTTTAGGGTTCGTTTTATTGCTAACAGTCGAGGTATTTGAAAGAATTTGTAGTTTTCAGAAACATTAATTAAATACTCCAAAATGAACAAGGCAGATTAGCTAATTCTTTATTCACTTTTTAAACTGGGAATTTTGGAGAAAACAAGTTTTTCCACTCAAGCTCTAATTTTATTAGGTTTCAAGTTGAATCTTATGCAAACATTTCCTTTCTTATAAAAACAACTTTCGAGTTTTCCTTGTTCCTATTCCAGGTATTTGTATTTTATTCTTCCTATGTATATGTTGGAACGGGGAAATACCCACGCACTTCTTTGACAATTTTACCTGTTGATGTGTTACTTCCAAGACTTTTTCCAATAAATTGATTGTTTCTTGATACTTTCGTGTCATTTAGTAAAAGATACTCAGGCCTCTAGTTAACCCAAGCAGCTTCAAGTAAACATGAAAGCTTTGGTGAACACGCAATCGCCCATCATCTTTATTGTTTTAGCTTGGGTGTGCGGTGAGATTTCAACAGAACTGACGCCATTTTTTAATTCCCGCTCACTATCAGTTATGTGCCGGAAATCATATAGCACTGAGGATGGTTTAAATCAAATTCCTATGATTCCTTGCCCTTTGCCAGTGACTCAATTAAGACAAGGCCGTCTGGAGGTTGCAGTTCAAGGTCCATATTACACCGAGCCTCCGGAATGGCTCAACCTAACACTGGCATCTATCGGCCAACAATTCATGCGCAAGAACGTTGTCGGATTTTTATATAGCACGGTGTTACACTCTTTGCTCGTTGCTACATCTGTGGATGCTCGGCGTGTTATTGCTAGCGCTGGAAATTTGACACAACTTCCTGTAGCAGCGAGACGTTACTTGGGTAATGTTCTTCATTTCATCTTTTGGGCAAATGCGGACATTGGCCAACCAAGTGGCCACCCATATGCAGCGAATCAATCTTCGCTGTTTGAAACACTCAACATTATTCGCTCAGTACATGAAAAAATTACATACCAAACCAATTCTTACAAGGATCTTTACACGAAGCCTATTTTCCAAAAAGAAACGGACAATATTCAAATCAACAACGCCCTCTGGGATGCATTTGATAAGGATTTGAGGGCGTCTCACTTAGTGACATTCAAAAATAAACTCGTCTTTCCGAGAAAAAATGGTGGCACTGAGTTCTATCTTAACCAATTTGCGATGATACTTCAGTATTGGTCGAATGTGGCCTTGCCAATTCTCAATCCACACCTTGGTATTTTCCAGCGTGGCACAAGTGATGAAGAACTCCTTGGATATCTACATTTCTGGAGCTTCTTGGCCCATGTCATGGGTCTCCAGCCGAAGTACAACATTTGCCTCCAGCCTAGCATTCCTGCTGCAAAAGCCTACTTTCAGAAATTTTTGGAAGAATACATAATTCCAGGTCTCTTCCAATTGGACTATGAGACAAAAGTTATAATTGAAGCGTCCGCAAAGGTAATAGAATACTTTTTAAAATAAAAATAAATACCCTAGCTATGAAGAATTGTTTTGTAGGGATTTGGTGACACCTTTAATTTTGTGGATGCAAGTTTTCTATTGCTGCAAGTTAGTGAAGATGTACTAGGAATAGGCACGGCAAACTTGCGACGAGCAATCAGTAATCAGAGCAGGATTTACTCTGCGGTGGTCAGGACGTATAGACCGATGGTTCGTTTTGCTAGACCCAACGCAGTAATTCGTTTCGTCATGAATGGCTTGATTCAAATAGGAGGAATTAAAAAGTTTGGGTTCAACATCCTAAAGCCAAACGAATTTACAAATGGCATTATTCACTACGGGGAAGAAGTTCTGGATTCAACAAATCTCTGGGACTGGAAGTTGTCCAATAATAAATATAAAGAAAAAATATGAGTATTAGCAATTATTGAAATAAATGCCGCCTAAAGCATAACCTCATTTTCTACGCACATGCTTCATTATTATCAAAACTGCTCATCAAGTGCCGTCATATTAATGGGCCTGTAAGACGAATGGCCAAAATTGTTTAAAATTTTATAGGGAGTGCTTTTGTGCAATTCCAGTTGAAATTGTTTGTAAAAACGAAATCTATTTAAGGTACTTTTTGATTTTATGTTAGATCTAAGCCAACATCAATATGAAAAGCTTCCGATGCCAGAAAACCTGCATTAAATCGTATTTTAATAAACTAGGTGAATCACGATAAGTCCGACTAGAACTGTTAAGGACATTTCTATCACCGTCATTGGCTTGAATTTGATGACCCCATTGCAAAAGTTTTCTTCGCACAGGCAAACTTCGATTTTATGTGCATTACTGTTGACTGACGAATCAGAGTAGCAAGCTGCTGTAGAATGATTTGTATCTCCAGTCAAAATGCCCGAGCATGATCGCTGAATAACTGAAAGTGCCAAACATTAAGAGCATAATTCTTAGTTGCATTGTGGAAATTAAAACACTAAATCGACGAGCTTTTAGAAATAATAACAAAGCAGGTGCTTACCTTCTTTCACTTGGGAAGTGACACGATCATGATAGTAAAGCGTCTGTTTCCTGCATGCCTTCAACCCTGCTGGACATTCCAATCGCACCATTTTCTTCATCGTCCCGCAATGGTTAACATGATGTGCAAATGTCACCGAAGAATTTGGTTCAAAGACTTGAAGCATGAAATCCGAGCAAAAGAAACATTGGATTGCTGCCAATGGGTTAACTAAAATCGATAAGACGACACCTTTTGAAAATACCGTAATGGGATTTGATAGCAATCAGTTTCGTCAAAGACAAAGCGTCGTTACCTATTTCAACAACGAACAGCAGCAGCACTGCATGGCTGTAGTGATGGATTATGAAGGGACCTCGATTGCAAGGAAATCCAAAATCCATCTAAGTTTCAAATTGTATTGGGAAAGACTGATTGAAAGATTCCTTTTGGTTGGGACTAATTCATTTCAACGTTTCAACTACATGGTGAATTTTGCGGAGCTAGTGAAACTACCAGTAACTACTCAACCCGAGAATGTGATTTTCAGTTTGGAAATCTTGTCAACGACGATCACCGAAGCCGTAATGTAGGTATATTCTAATCACGACACGAATCAAAGAGGATGTTTTCAGCAACAATTTTAATTTCAGACGAGGTACATTAGAATAAATCATTGCTATCACATTCATGCAAAATTCCAATTCCAGGTCTTGTCATAGAAATATGGAATACTCACTCAGGAATACTGTCGCCAAATTCTTTGAGAAAACATGTCTCCGCTGCATTATTGCATTCCAAGCATCCGGCCCAAGGACACCCAATAAAACCGTTTATGGTTTCAAACGGATTCGATTCGTCAAAAAATTCAAGTGACCTTAAAAAGAATTTAAGTTACACAGTATCAACTCTAAAACAATAGGCTCGTCAATAAAATCCATGAACGCAGTGATTCATTGGCGTCGATAATTTAAATTGGATTTATCTTATTGAATGCTATTTTTGGAGTACGAAAAGTTTATTTATTCGAAGTGTGAAGTGAGAGTTTTAATATACGAGAATTTTGAATGATTCAACTGACGAGTTTGGTTAGCGGCCGACTAAAAATTCGTAAGTGAGTGCAACAAGGCAGACAATCCCTCCTGCGACGAATGGCCAACTTTCGATCTTGTTATCTTCCATGTGGGCCACCATCTTGAAACTCGGGATTTCCGTCACCTTTTGGAAGTAGAAGTTGACGTAGCTCCGCTTACTCGCAGACCAGAACTGTTCTGCAAAACCAAGTTGCCAGAGACGATAAAGAAACATCGTAAAACTAATGTCAGCCTGTGTAAGACGAGAATCCAAAAGCCACAAGCCAAATCCAGTTCCTGCAACATATAACTCAAAATTACGCAGGGCGCACGCGTGAAATCTTTTTTTTATACTGACGCCGTAGCTGGCATTCACAGTCATCTAAAAGGCTTTCGATTTCACCGATGACTTTTTCGTAGTTTAGACGAATGGTGATGAACGGTAGTTCCTTTTCGAAATTATCAGCTTTGTTTCGCATTGCTGTTGCTGCTGACACATTTACCGCGTACAAGCGATCCGCTTCAGATTTCAAAATTCCCACCCGATTTTTCACCATTTCTAGGAACAAAAGAGGATAAGGTTTTAGAATCGAATATGCGTGATTATACAAGACATACCGGCGACTTGCTGACGCACCCGGGGAAAGCTAAATGGATAATTTGGTTTGATGTCGAGGGAGCTCGGGTCAAACATCACCGAACCGTTGGCCAGGGTGTCAATTCTTGCATGTTGAAATTTTTGGATGAACTTCTCATGCAGATTCTCTAGGTCGGGGTCGTTCGGAGGTCCCAATTCCTTGTACAAGGCTTTTGGAAATAAAACAACATATAAAAAGAGAAAAAATTGTGGCGAATCGGATATAAAGTTTTTCCAATTACGATTTGCCCGGTACGGATACAAGTCATTCAGGTACTTGATAATGTCATTCGACTCGGTGCGGATCTCCTCTGTTCGTCGATTCCTAATAACTGGAACTTCAGCTTTAGGATTTAACTTCAAAAAGTCCTTAGAGTACTGATGACCTGTAGTTCGATTTCGCTTGTCTAATTCAAAATTACAATTACATTCTTAGATCAAAAGGCTCACCCAGGTTGATGTTGACCATGATTTTTACGTACGGGATATTCTTCTCGTGGAGGGCCATCATTACCTTCAAGTTTAAAAAAGTAAAATTAAATCTTAATTCAACTAAGTAAAGTAAAGTAGAAACTTACTTTCATGCAATTCATTGAATGCGGGTAGTAATAGAGCACAATATCCGGCTTTTGCTTTTGTTTATTCTCCTCGGCCAGTAGAAATGCGACATCCGGCGTGACCCAACTTGGAATCCATTCGACAACTTCTTGTGGCATCATTCCTTCCGGCATTCTAACTAAAAAATTTTGATGCTATATTCAGAATTTTGGGTTTGGAATTTTGACAGGAATATTTTTTTTAAATTATTAAGAAACTGAAATGAATTCGCTACATAATGTTTGATAAACAAAACTGTTCTCCATTAGAATCCAATTGTTACTAGCAACAGTTAAATCCCGACAATAATAATTTCGATTGTTGTATGGTTATTGGTAGTAGATGACCGGATCAGAATTATTTTCCTACACGACCTTATACCACTGGCGTGCAAGTTTTTTCTTGATAGGCATTTTGAGCATTTTATACGTTTCTACCAATCTTTGTCCATAAGCAAATTAAATAAATTAGGAGAATATCAGTGTGCTACAGAATATCTTTGGTTGCGGTTTTGATTATATTGTGTAATGCCAATCATTGGTTTAATTTTTAGTTCTCCACAACCTACAGCATTATTTACAAATGTAGAAATTGAATATTAATTTTACAAAAATTCAATCGCAAGACTTAACAGTATTGGCCATTTTAGAAACTGTGTTGGCGGAGAATATTTCGATCCAGTAGCCATCCGGATCCTTAATAAATGCTAAGCCCTTCATTTTCCCGTCATTCAATTTCTTCACAAATTCAACTCCATGCTCTTCAAATCGTGCACACGCGGCTTCAACATCCGGTACCAAAATCCCAATATGGCCATAGCCAATCCCATCAGCATTTCCAGGTTTGTAAGACTGTTCCGGTTGATTCTCGGTTCCCCAGTTACTAAAGAAAGATTAATAAAATTTAATAAAAAAAAACTCCAATGTATAATATGGCGAAAAAAGAGTTTAATTAATGTACTGTGTAAGTTCAAGGGTAGCCTTCCGTGTCATGGCCCAAACCATCCTGTCCTTTTCATCCAGAGGCCTTTCGGCTCTAGGTTCATATCCCATAAAATAAAGCGAAAACTTCATCTCAGGGAAATCCAATTTCTTCAAAAGCGTCATCCCAAGGACCTGAGAGTAGAAGATCAAGGAACGTCTGGGATCTTTAATGCGGTACATCGTTTGCTGAAAAAGGAAATCCTGGAAAATATGCATTTAACCACATTTATTATTTATTCCACTGCGTTCAGTATTTTGGTATGCATGTATACCTTTGTTGTTTCATGTGGCGGATGAGCAGTTATTTTAGCTGCTTCCTCGTCGCTCAATGGTCTCGCTTCTGCCATTTTTAGATGCCTTTTCTAATTAACCTTGTCGAATATCCGGTCACAATCCAGCTGCCAGAACACACTCACAGGATGTGAAGCTATTTGTTGAACTTACGAGGGTGTGTCCAAGGTCAGTCTTGTCAATCCAAAACGGGGAGACGAGTGACGATCATTTGTCTCAACAACAAAGTTGGACGAGTCTTTGTTGTCTTCTGTAAAAATTGGCGACATCGACAAATAAAAAACTTCAACCTGAAAACGTGTCAAGGATGTCTGCCAAAATTATTTCATAAAGTACTTTAAAACTAAAGCATACTGTGTCTTTTTGTTTGTGCGCTTACATTCGTGTATCTTTATATGTCATCTCTCATGACCTCTCATTATGTCACACCAGCGGTAGAGACAGACCGCAAAAGAATCACTTTTTGTTTCGCTTAAACCAAGTCAAAGGTTATTAATGAGACTTTATCGTAGAGCTGAAAGGTCCTCTTCATAATAACACGGTATATTTCCTTCCATATAAAACTAGACGTGACAAGTTCACGTTGTTACGAAATGCCGAGAGTCAAAAATGAATGACTAGGTGCTATATAGTTTTGACTTAAATTAGTACAATTAGTAATTTAGTTGCCGAGTTAAACTATCCAGACGACATACATACAAGATTTATACTGGTGCACAGTACCGCTTGCAAGGATTATTCGCATTAATAAGTCGAACAGTCCGGCTCTTATTCAGTTCCAGTGTTCACAAGTTGTAACGCCAGAATTGGTGAAAGTTTATAATTTAATGCAACTTTTATAAGCAATTGTTTAACCTCTTGTGTCATACAGTAATTTGCTGAGTATTCCATTGGGTCATAATTATTATCCAAGTGAATCCAAGGCTAAATCAATTTTAAAGCTCCAGAAGTTTATTAGTAGTCCCCAAAGTCCTACTAATTTTTCTTCAAACTCGAGAGAGGAGACTCTGCTATTTTGGATTGAATTGTGGAATACTAATTTGTATTTTATACTTTTACGTATTTCAAAAAATCTAAAAACAATCGAATTCGATTCGACATACATATAGGTCAGATTCTTTTCAAAATATTTTTCAACGTTTTTCAAAAAAACTAGAGTGTTTTAAAAATTGCCGGGAATCATAATTAATAAGAAGCGGAAGCTATTTTATGTTTTTGCCCAGTCTGTCCGTCTCTCGTCATTTTATAACTTAGTATCTACTCGATTCGATTCAAATGCTGTTGCAGCAATGGACTCTTTATAGTAACCTAATTGAAACACCGGACCGAATTGACCGGAAGTGACATCCTGCCGGGTCAAATATTTAATGTTTAATCTTGGGATTACTTCATACTGTAAAAATTGAACGTTGTTCATCTCATCTAGATGAGCAACTTTTGACCTCTTAAGGACTACGAATCCAACAAGCCGTTGTCCTTAGTAACAGTAAAAATTCTCTGGCCAAGGTCAGCCAGTGTCAGGTCACAGGGTGTGGTAGTTGTCCAAATGGTCCCTCCGTTCAATTGAAACCCTTTTATCTTCTTAAGGGACTCAATCTCACATTTCCTAAGTCCAACCGTGGATTGGGATCAGATGCCAAAACACTCATATTGGGATAA
>VNWY01000369.1:0-49053 GCA_009869845.1 Pseudachorutes palmiensis
AAAGGAGACCCGTTGATTGGTCTTCCCCCGATTGAAACGTCGATCAAGTGGTCACCAGTTTCTACTGGTGTGTATTTGGCACTTATCGAGGATCCATTGTCAACTAGTCTCACGGGAATGTAGCCACTCGGTCCTATAGTCAAAAATCAAAGAGCTATGGTTGGAACTCCTTGAACTTAACTGAAGATGGTGTTTAAACTAACCTTGAACTTCGACGTGAACTTTTTCCAATGGCGTTTCTCCATATTCTGAATTGATTGTAACAGTCCCTTGAGTTTGGATTGGAAGAGTACCCAACCCATCTCCATCCACTACCAGGTCACCGTTGTAAGGAGAAGCTGACCTCCGACCGTACTCAGCACCATGCCCATTCAGACGTTTCACTTTCTTTTCTTCCACAAAGAGGCCGGTGCTGGCACCATTCGTTTGACTTTTTGAGGTAGTGCTGGCGCTCCCAGTCACCGTTGACTTGTTCTTGGAACTACTGCTGTTGTATTTGGCACTTGAGAAGGCGGAAGACTTCTTTAGCACGGAGGCAGAGCTGAGCTCATGATCATCGACAGGGGAGCTGGCCTTTGGCGAATGGAAACTGTACTTGACACGAGGATGAACTGCATCCGTTGTGTCGTTATTCTCAAGGCTGGAACTCAGCAGCTCTACATTCGCTAGGCGTGAGGTCAAGGTTGACTTTTTGATTTCATTCTCCAAGGAAGCTGAGGTAGATGATTTCTGAACAGAGGAGGAGTCCCTTGTTCTGATTCCTGTGAAGCCATGGTCGTCACGGTCAAAGCTACGGGTCTTTCCGTGGGGTGTGTCAGGGTGACGGCGTGACGAGCGACTTGTGCCAACACGAAGGCTGAATGGAGACCCTGTGGAAGAAACAAGGGAATCAAATAATTTTGCATTTATATCTATCGTATTTATACGTATCTTCATACGCCATTCCCAGTTAGTTGAGTGGCACTTTACAAGACAAACAAAGTTTAACAAACCTCTTATTTCTGAACCGTTGAAGTAAACATGGACTCTATGCTTCCCACCCCTTAGAACCGGAAGTAAGACACGAGTGACTCCATCAGCAATGTATTCCGTGTTGTAAGGGATCGATCTAAAAGTTAAAAATAGGACAGAAATTAGGTCAGGAGGTTCAGTTAATTAAATTGTCGCTGCAGGGGTTGACCTTCCTTCGTGCGTAATGTCAATGTCAACCTCTCCTAGGCCACCGGTGCCTCGTGAGTCACAAATGAAGGTAAACGGAAGTCCTGGAAGTGCTCCCTCCAAAGTATCCAGCTAAATTAATTTAGAGTTACGCAACTGTTTAAAATCTATTAGCAGGTGGCGATGCAGTCTGGATTATTGTTTACCTTTACTCCATTAGGATCGAACACAAAACAAGGGAATGGAGAGCCCTGGATTTCTTTGTTCCTGTACAGAACCGTGATTTTCCATTCTCCAGGTTCATCCGGCTTGAATGTGGCTGCGAAACCACTCACAACAGCATTGACTGGACAGTCTTTCTTGTTCCCTGAAGGGGACAAGGCGATGACCTCCATAAACTCCAATTTGGCACCAGAAGGACTCGTGTCTTGTGGATTCACTGACACTTCCACTACAGAACCAACGGCACACGGCTCTAGTCCAGTGCCATAAGCGATGGTACTCAACGCCGGCAGGATTCTGCATCTCAGAGGACTGTTTTTGATTGGTTCTCCTTGGTATTTTATGACGACCTCGTGAATCCCGATTTCAGTCGCTGTGAATGTCCCCTTGCCACTCCTGGATAGGAAGTTGAGACGACAATCGACACGCTCTGACGGACCCTTGACTTCTACTGTGATCTCTGACTGCTGAACCTCATCGTCTAGGAAATCCACTTGGAATGTAATCTATGGAACATGTAAAGTGGGTCAAAGTCAAGAATATTAAATGTAGCAACCTGTATTGAGATCAAAAAGGGCCTTACCGGGATTCCTTTGCGATACTTGTCCGTTTCCCATGTGACACTGAGGCGGTCTCCAGGGGGAGGTCGTTTCGGTAGCCACTGGAATGCTGAAGTGTAGGCCATGACCCCTAAGTGATCGACATGAGGGTCAGCCATGTCCTTTGGACGTAGAATTGAAGTCACCCCCAACTTTTCACCTCCTCGCATCCCTACAATTAAGTGAGAGTTAAAAGGGGTTAATCATTTCTAAAAGTCTCCTGGAGACATTACCAATTGCCAAATTGTTTTCCCATTGTTCAGGATCTGTAGACAAGTTGTCCACTCCAGGCACAGGACCACCAAAACTTCGACACAAGTTCGCACAAGAGTTGGCCATTGTTCCAATCCGTCTACAAACATCAAACATTTCATTGTACAAAACAAGATTTATATCCAGATTCTATCGTCACCCTTCTGCCTTACTGTAAAGTTCGAGACGTGTCTCTCCGGAAGTTGATTTCTGACCCAATTCATCGTCGCTTTGTATCCTGGACCATTTTCCCTCATAAAGTATGAAATGTACGTCATTCCAGATAGTTCGTCCAAATGTGGTGATGACAAGTACTCTGGGTCAAGGACCACAGGGACTCCAAGCTCATTTTTGGCAATGGTCATGGCCATTCGACAGTTCCTCTCGCCATCAGTTCGGTCCAGTCCTTTCCAATGCGGGATGAGACCAGGTCTGCAGTAGTTTACCAATGCTGACAAATTGATTCCTGAATTCCAATCATTTGTAAAGTTCCCGATTTCAGTGTCAGGAAGGACGGATCGGAGCCATGCTAACATCAGTTTCTTCGGTGGGAATTTGCTCCTTCCGATTTGGTATCGGACAATCAATGACCAGATTAAGCCCAGAATCAACTTCAAATTCCCATTTACAATGTCAACGTTCCCTGGAAACATAAAGCAAATTCAGTCGTCCAAATCCAAGCTGCACGAAAGGCTCATATTAATGGAAAAGTAAAAGCACGAAAGCATCCCTTGTCATTTCATTCCCACTGGAAGTGTTAATCTAATCTAAATCGACAATGGCCAATTTCCTCCACCCAATTGTTTGCATTTTGAAGCAAGCTTGATTGGGATTGAAAGCTTGAGAGTTTCAACGTGAAAAGGAAATTGGAAACGGCGTGTTTGGAATGGCGTCCATGTGGCATCCAAATATGGTGATGAATGACGAAGGCGAAATTCCCTTCCTGTCCTTCTTACCTAGTCACTCACTCCTCGCGAGTTTCAATTGTTTTGAGCCTCATGCTGCTAATTGATACTCCATACATACGCAATCAACAGGCAACTTTTGCATGGCAAGGATCAACTTCCCACGCACTGGACGATTAAAGCAAGAAAGGAAAACTCCAAGAAATGAAAGTGACCCATTCAAATTCCAAATTCATGAATCAAACACAATGACAGAGGGTCACAGACATGCTGAAAAACAAAGGACACTCATTGGCCACAAAAAGAAGACACACCAGCCACACCCCACAGGTTTGCACAACTTCGATTCCAGTAAAGGAGAAAATGGAAAACCCTTCTTCGAGCATAAGGTCAAGCTTTTAGATTTGTTGGTGGCTCCATATATTAGTAAATGTCAGTTACCGATGTTAACTAGCTTGACCCCATCGGCTGAAATCGCTTCCAATGCCCTTGTCACATTTTCCAGCATTTGATGTTGATTGGTTGGATTATGATGCTTCCGAAGCGTCCTCTTCTGTAGTGCTTCTACTAACGCGACTAGCTTGGTCCCATCGCATAGGTCAGTAGTGAGGTCATTAACTTGAAGCCCAAGCGGACGTAAGTGCTCATTGACCCAGTTTCTAAATGTATGGGCTTGAATCTCAATCCAGACATCTTCGTTTCCTTTGATTTGCATCCCCTTTGCAGCATGCCCTTCAGGACTTCGAGCTACTAGCCCAACCTACAGGCGTCAAAGAAGAGTGTATTTAGCAGATGATGAATTGGCAATAATTCCTGATTGTTTATTCATTCTTCCGTCCTTATCACCTTCGACATCGACGACAATCCTAATTACAGAGTTACTCAACTCTTGCATAAAATGATTTAATCGTCACTTCCTCAAGAGCCAGAGGAGAGGGTGTGAATTCTAAATGCAAAGAGGGGGAATCCTCTCCATTGAAAACGTTAATTGACATAAATTTTAGTGATTAACGCGCAGTCTTTTTAAATGTGTTTCTGCCATTTTGTGTTTTCATAGACCTTGTGAAAATGGTGAAAATGGTGGTTTGTCAATTGTGGAATCAAACCGTGTCCCTCAATGTCCTCTTGAATCTTCAATTTCATTATTATTTGGCTTCAGTTACGGAAATTGAGGAGCACATTGGGAGTAAATGAATGATCCAATTCTTTTGCAAAAATAAGCGAAGGTTGTGCAATTTATCCCACAGTGGATCAAAGATTGCAAAATCAGAGGCTTTTGTTGTTCCACGAGACAGAAAAAGCATTCGACCTTCATCCACTTGGATTTTGAGGAAAAATTCACACAGAAAATGCTTAATTTACACGCCACTAAAATACACATGCAAATCCCATCTCAAATCAATCCAGAAATTCAGATCTTTGTCAAATTAAGTAAAGTTGAACTCCTTATTGATTGGTCTATCTTTATAATTTAACAAAAGAAATGGCAATGACATGACCATTTAAAGTGTGACACAAAATCATGGTCAAAAGCCCGTCTGCCATTGTGGCCACCCAATGACCTCATAAGACCAAAGACGAAACCTCTACTCAAAGAACTGAAGAATAGCAATGCCACTGGCGACATAAAACCCTATGAGGAGTGCCTTATGAGAAATGGTGCCCGGATTGAATTTATTATTCTGGACACGTTCTGGCCTCTTAACCGACCAATGAGAAGAGAGGAGGGACGCTGGTAATGCTTACCGTCGAGATCCTATTGCTCTCTGGATTCAGCATCCTTCCAAACTTAAAATTCTAAATCCTATTGCCACTGATTATCACAACACTGATTCCAATTTCGGTTAATTAAGTCCTTTCAGGGGACGCACGTGTTACATGAGGACTGTGTGAATTCGCAGTGATTTGGGGAATGAGGAATTGCGTACTTGTGGACGTTTCCTTCCCCGTGGTCCTTCGTGTACTGATGAACAGGTGAGTTTGAGTAATTCAGTTGCCATCTGAGGCATTTGTGAATGGAGGTGTGCCATTGTTGGAGCAAAGGAGTTAATAAGCATAGACCATTGTTACGACATAACAAAAACGCAACCCACGAACGTGGGGACGAAAGGGAGAGTGGAACGTGGATAAATCAAGTAATCTCAGCACACCGTCACAACCCTCATTACCACCTTCTCAAACACAAAATTTGTCAAGGAGACATCAAATACGAATCAAAAACAATCAAAATACGAGATGAACAAGAAGATGAAAATATGGACCTGCACCTTTCCACCGATTTCTTTGCAATTTATTTTTCTAAATTTTAGTCCGTCTGTGAAATTCTACGTAATCGAAATTAGCGTCACCGGCCGATGCCAAGGACATCGGGATGAAGAGAAACCGTGGAACGGGAAGTCCCATGCTTCCTAAGAAGACAAAGGCAAGTCGCCAAAGCCATCCACCGCGTGACCTTTCTCCGACTCCAGGGAATCGACCAAAGTCAGCCACTGGAACTTCTAGAGCAGGAAGCTCAAGGAAAATTCCATCCAAAATCGAACGACCACTGGGCCCTGCTGCTTCAGAAAATGGGAATTTAGTTGAGGACGAACTAAGGCCACAATTCTTGATCCATTGGTTTGAACACGCAAAAAAAAACATGAATGCTCAAAGGTATGAACCAGGAAGTAGTGAAAAGGGAAACTTGACGCAGAGTCTGAGTCTGAGAAAACCTGAGTCGATGAAGTAATTGGTAATTAATTTTACTTCAATTTTTACAGCGACACTGAAATCAACATAGAATCTGTGGAGAACCCCCATGAAGTGGAACCGCAGAATCCAGTAGCACAAGGAAGTGACGAAAACTCACGTCAGAATGATGCTTCATTGGATGTCATCTTCGAACACAGCGCTGTCGTGGCGCCGCTGAGTTTGGATGATGATGAAGCCAGCCAAGTATCCAATGACACAGAGGGCTCGACGATCCTCCAGCAGGATTCAATGGATGCCTTCACTTTGGATGTAGAAACGGATTCATTCACTTCCCAACTGATGGGTCGCTACAACTTGCGATACCCTACCCCCAGTACTTCAGCTGCAGCTACACCGCGTAAAAGCAGGGGCCGGGTCAGAAGCAAGAGTGAAGGGTATTCGAACAGACATCGATCTTCATCAGCGCCACCAGGACGCTACAAAGTCAAGTAAGAACCAATTCATTCTTTCGATTTAGAAATTAAAGCGATTTTCCCCTACGTTTCATTAGAGTTCTTGAGAACAATCCGAAGAAAGTTGTGCCGAAATACGTTGAATTGAGTTCACCCTACCGAACCCAAGAGGTCATTGACATTGAAGGAAAGTTTAAGATGATGGATGGGAAGTCATTTGAAACGTACATCACTCGGCAGGAATACAAACTCTTGAAATCATACCCACCACCTGGAATCGCAGGTATTTTCATAAACTAAAATCTCCGTTAACTGTTAACTACTATTTTCTGGTTCTTAGTTTCAAGAGTTGTATCGCCACGCAGTAGAAGTGGATCGAAGGACTCGGACGAAGCAAGATCGCAATCGCCAATACCTCGCCGATCCCAGTCACCAAAGCCGAAAAAGTCTGATGCTTCTGCCAATGCGAATGAGTCAAGGGTCTGTGTTGTCGAAACAGAGCAGCAAACGTCCACACCGGATATCGTTGACCAAGGAACTCAGACGCAGGAGCTAGGACGTCGACGCCGTTACGTTGACTTTGACTTGCAGAACACAGAGGTCAAAAACTTTGACTCGGATTCACCGGATCCAGCTCTAGGCTTGGAGATTGTCTCAATCGACGATGAAGAAGTTGACGAGGTGTCTCGAGAAGAAGTCCTTTGGGAGCAGAAAATGGTCACAGCAGTTCAAATGTTGGCAGCCATTTTGTCTTCACAGAAAGCAAGTTCAGACTCTCTGGAGTCATCACTGGTCCTCCGAACAATGGAGAATCTGAGTCCAAATGAAATCCAGGACGTTCTTGACCTGGTTTTGCAACAGCAGTCGCAGGAATGGGTTGAAGAGGTCGAGTCTGTGAGCGACAAGGAGAATTTAATTCGCCTGATGAAGACATACAGCACGGCATACAATTATATTCTTGGGCACATTCGGGCTTCAGAAGTGTATGAGTCCAAGTTCCCCACTGGCAGGGGAACCTTCTCGTTGAAGGCTGAGGACAAAGAAGCTGAGGTCAAGGGTGATGAAGTGATGAATGACACCAAGGAACAATCCCCTCAAGCAAATGAAGAGCTGAACACAACCACAGACGAGCAAGTGACGACTCTTCCTCCACAAAACTTTCTCCGCTACTCTCCGGAAGTGGACTACAATCAGTTCAAAGTAGAACTGCGATCCACTCCTGTATCCTTGACGCAAAACATTCGTCTCAAGGAAAATACTTTCCAACTGAACTACAACCTCGCCGGGGTGAACGCATTGGTGAAAGCAACCCGAGCCAAGGACATGAGCGTCCCGATCTCCACTCAACAACTTCTGCTGATGCACACCCAACACGCCACTGTCGCTTCGAGCCGCTTGATCGCTTCAAAGTACTACATGGGTCGGGTCGTCGTGAGCTTGATGGCAGTTGGAGAGCTCTTCTTGGTTGGGAAATACTCCCGACTCTCAAACGAAAAGACGACTTCAATCAACCGTAAAATGTACAACAAACTCCGGGAAATCAACGTCTTTAGCGGGATCCTGTACCAGCTCTCCCATGGCTTTGTCATCGCTTGCAAAAAGATCCTGGACTCACTCCGGGAAATCACGAAATTTGACGCGAGTGACCGTCGGTCCAACTCCTTGACTATGATTGGCCAAGCGACACGTATCGTAGGCCGTGACAATCGCAAGGAGTACAGTGTTCCCCTAAGTGGAGTTCTTCCAGCGGATGATGCTTATGGCACTCTCCTGTCTGCCTTTCAAGATATTGACAACGTCCTAGTCACTGCAAGTACTTCACTCCGGGGCCTGACGGTACTAGACGGAGTCAAAGTCCGACCTAAATACTACAAAACCCTCGTCAACTTTGTGGAGGCGATGCAACAGTTAGAAAAGGGGCGGGACGTTGACTTTGGAGCAATCCTCATCGGTTACATTGTGGACATGACCATTTTGCAGCGACTCAATAGCATCATCCCCCAGCCTGGAGAATCTGTACTGAACTCTAGGGAAAAGGAACAGATTCTGAGGAACAACTGGGATCTCCATCACCTTCTCCAGGAGGTGACTAAATTGGGGAGAAAGGCGTGCATCATTTCCTCATTTGCAAGTTCAAAGACCATGACGCACTTGCGACGATTCCTATTCGCACGGGACCTGGGTTGGTTCCGGAGTGCCTTCGAGATCTTCTGGAAGTCAAAGGCTCGACGCCGAAAACAAGTTGGGATTCGCGTCGGAAACGGAAACAAACTGGGCATTCAAAACTTGTCAACAAGTGGACGGGGATTCACTGGAGGAAGACAGCAAGCGACTCGTGCAATTACTGACGGCTATCTCCAACGACTCTTCCATTTCTACGACTGCTTTCTAAATTAGAAGTTGCTGTTGTTCCTTGACGTCACGGTAATAAATTCCTTCTCATAAACGCTCTACAAAATCCACCCAAGTTACATGTTCCAAGTAAAAATCGGCTCCAACCAATCCGTTGGAAATGGAGAACGGAAATTTGATTTAATTATCCTGATTAAATTCGGCCTTACAACTTTCAAGACAGTCGAGGAACTCAACCCGGAGATCTTCGGAATTCTCCATTCCTTCCAGGAAGTTGTGCTGAACGAGGAAGCGAGAGGCACATAGAACAGCATTCCGCTCATCACAAATCTGGTCGTCTAGTAACTGATAAGGGTTAAAAAGGTCAAAAAATTAGACATTGCTTAGCGCTTTTAGTGACCTCCATTTCTCACCCGTCGAAGCAGCGTCGGAGGCATCATTCGCTTCTTATGTGGAAGGAGGTTCATTCGCTTTTTCGGAGGAAGCTCCTTCCTTTGCTTCTTGTGAGGGAACGAAAACGAACTATTCTGCTCCTGCTGAGGCAGAGGCTGGGTAGTCATTTGATTGGACTTGGTTTCTGATTCCCAGTATTTTCGCTTCTTGGGATGCCTCATATCCTCCATTGAAGCAACGGTTGATCTCTGGTTGACTTTGTCAACTGATTGTGAAGCCACTTGACTTGATTGATCGGTGCTAGCAACAAAGCTGAATGTTGGAATGAATGTTGATACATGTTTCGGTATTTCCAGAGGAGGTGTGAAATCCTCCTTAATCTCGCCATCTTAATAAAAAAGAATAAATCAAGAGCATAAAGTCAGTAAATTCCCGATTAGTTACCTTCGAGGTCCGAATCTGAGCTGTAAGCTACGAGTCCTGAAGCACCAGCTGTTGCAGTTGCAGGTGGCTGGATCATCGAAGTCAGTGTTGACTTCTTGACAGGTTCTTCCTCTTCATCGTCAGTGATTGAAATATGGTCAGTTGACTGAGCAGTGGGTGATGACTCGCTCGCCAAGACATCTTCGGTGTCAATCTCCTCTGTTGATTTATGGTCCCAGATCGTATGTCCCCTCCGTATAAGAAATCCTTTTGAATCCAAATGGACATGGGCGTAGTAGCTGTCCAGCATCACAACTTCTGATTTGTTTTCAGGAAGTCTTCGACCAGCCCAGGTAGGATTCCCATACTGTGGTTGTTCCAGAATCCTGTTCTGACCCCATCTGGCCTGCCCCCGACCTCCCCGTCCACCACGTCCCCCACCACGGCCATTGTACCCGTCTGTTTTAATTTCGTATCGAAAGACTTTGCGATTCTTTGGGACAAACTTTTCCCCACGGCGGACCGTGTCTGCCTTCTCAGTTTCTTTCCGCTCGACATTGGACGGTGTCGGGAAATTCCTTTTGCGACTTTCTCTCCATTTTGCAATTGCTTCTGGACTAATCGAGTTGGATATCCTGCTCAAGAACTTTGGACAGAATGTGTGGGTCAGAGGCCATTCTCTGTCTTAGGTAAGGCAAAATCAAGAAAAACTGTTTAGAAAAGGGTTGAATTCTGTTTAGAAAATAGATTGAAAACTTGTGTCAAAAATAATTTCCACACGTGCTGAAATTCCCCAGACCTCCCGCTCTGAAAATTCTCACACTCCCAAGACAATGGAAGTTTGTTACAAACAATTGATGAAAAATTTAACAATTTCGTGCATTTTCTGCATAATTCCTCTGCAAAAATCGGACTTGCAAGAGTCAGAGATCGGTGGGTTAAAAAGTGACACATTTTTGCAATTTTGTGACAATGAAAAGTAAGGCCAATTGTAAGAAGTGACCTGGATTTAATCATTTGACCTTGATTTGCAGAACATACGCAGAGTGCTTTGGTATTTCCAAACCAGCCGAGGGGTCATGAAGGGACACCGAAAAATCCCTTCCGGAAGGGCTTCGTCCTCATCTGGAGTCAAGTTTAGCACTCCGACGGGATTGGAAGATGGAAGATTTCATCTGCCAGGATTCGATGACGTTTCCTCTCTGTCTGTCGCCAGGAATCCCAACGCCCGCAGGAAGCCAATGATAGGTGGACTTGGCCCTGCGTTCAAACCGGGTAAAAGCATCAAGAAGCTGGATTTCAATGACGCCTCTAGTTTCGCGAGTCTGAGCAACCCTACCTTCAAAGAAGAAATGTCGAGTACGAGCATGGGACTGGAAGGGGACAGGACTAGGTCACTAGGATTCAGGAAATCCTCAAGGTCGATGGCTAGTACTGGCTCAAAATATTCTTGGCCGGAGACAGCCCTTAGTGGCAGGGCGGAAAGTGTTCGAGAAGGGTTACTGAAAGTCAGCGAGAAGATCAGAGGCGACCTTCGAACCGACCTTGGGTTTGGATTCAAGTAAGAAATTAGACAGGATTTTGACACCGTTCTGTAATTCCTGTATTTTTACGTGCAGGCATAAAGGGAAAAAGTCAGTTAGAGTCTTGGAAGCGGACGAAAGCAGCGACGATGATTCGGATAGCCCAAACTCGTCAAAAATCGACAGCATGTCAATCACAGCGCTTCAAAGCCGAATCGAAATCCAGCGACGGAAATTCCAAGAATACCAACAAGGATCGCTCAAGTTGCCAAAGTCTCCGAAAGCTACGGGCCCCAAGGGCCAAGAAATCGATGGTCAAACCTCAACGGATTTCTTCCGTCGTAAAAAGGCTCAGGAAAATGCAAAGCTGTCTGAAATCTCAAAAATCTTTCGAGACTCGTTGCTCTCTTCGCAGAAGAATCCGAGCGAAATTATTAAACTTCCAACTCGAGACAGTTCTCCTTCACCAAAGGCAATTAATAAGGTAAACTGGGCTGAAGGGTCCCTTATGGGAATTCCACGCTAAATTAATTTCTAATTTGCAGGGAGCTGCTGGATCTCACAAGGCAGTTCCGACGTCAGGTTTTATGGAGCTTCGAGACCTCCTTGGAATGGATCCGCCAAACCTTCCAGGTCCAAGTAAAACAAAGTCGAAGGTAATGGACCCAGCAGAATTTGCAAAAATAAAAATCCAGGAAATGGAAGAGATCGGGAATCCTGCCTTCCGTCGAAAAATGAGGGTTGCTCCGTCTGCACAATTTGCGCAATATTTGCACTCAATGGACAAGGATCTCAACGCCTCTTCCGTTCAAAAGGAATCCAATCCAGCCTTAAGGAACCTCCACGAGGCAGTTAAAGAGTTGAAAAAGTCACTTCCTGATGAAGAGTATCCTACTGAAATGATGGAGAGGAAATTGGATTCTTCTGTAAACACGCTTGATGATGCTGGAGCAATTGCTAAAAGCTTGGGTGCAATGGTTACAAGGGTTTCAGCCACTCGTCCAAGCGATGCCCGTGACACATCTCCACCAGCGCCTTTGATCAAGGGACCAGAAGCCATTACTGCCGCACAATTGGCCAACAGACTCGGTATTAAATTCGACATGGCCACACTCCTAAGCGCAAGCACTCCCGCAGAGCAGCAAAAGCATATTCGACAGTTGACTGAAGAAATGAAAGACATTGTCACAGCCACCGTTAGCGGAGCACGACGACCTCCGGCTTTGGAAAATTCTCCTTCCTCTGGTCTTAAAGTTTCCAAAGTCGGGTCAACTTCAACCACTACTGGCACCGGAAGTTCACCTCCCACTGTGAGGAAGTCAAAGGCTAAAAGAGGGATGGAAACTCAAACTGATGGGTCGTCAGTCCTAGGACCAATCGGACACCTTGAAATCCCAAAAATCCAATTCGTCAAGGACATGAGTGAGGATGATCAGCGCCAACTGAAGGAGCTCCGAGCGATGAAGAGCAAATGGGACAGCGATTTCGGAGCCTTGTGAACCCCCCTACGAAAACAAAAAATATTTCCCTTCCACGCATGTTGTAAGTGATCCATGATTGTAATGTTTTCTAAAAACTAATTGTGTCTAAAAGTAGTGTGGTCCACCCACGGCTAGGACCTTCAATTAGCTAAAGTGGAACATTTATTTTAATGGTTGAAAGCATAGCGCAGTTTGTAGGGAATATGAGTTGAGCATGCTATCCACTTTCTCCTTTGGGATGACGATGTCACCGTTAATTGAGTCTTTTTTAGATTAAGCATACAATCCAATCCATGCAATTACGTCATGTCAACTCTAATTGTACCAGGAATGAAATAGAGACAACAAAGAGTCAGACGAATGCCGTCATCATCCTGGAATTTAGCAATGTTTCATCACACTTTGCTTTCTACTGGAGGGAGAGAATCTCCGGGGTTTCTGGGAAAAGATGCTCATAAATTCTCCCCCACGCTCATGGAAAATCTCGCCATACATACGTAGTATCTTGATCCCGTAAACAACAACGCATATTTGCAATTTTAATGAACTTGTCATATGAAATTAGTCATTAGAATCTTTCCGAGTTTCTTGAAGCTGGAGAACTCTGAAAATCTAGGTTAATGTAAAGAGATACCCAATTTGCAAGGGCTAGGTCGATGGTGACGCATGAAGGTTTTCGGTGAAAGCAGAGTCCAGGCTGGTTCCAGGTGCTGGAAACACGAGACTCTTGATGTTTTCCGCTTGTATAGATTGAGTATCCAATTAGGTCTAATGAAGGGCATTTGCAATCTCAATTAGCTCTATTCGGATCCAATCCACTCGAGGAATGAGGCTTCCTTCCTCTCCAAGCTAAAACGAGCATGGGTATAAAAGGAGAACGGACTAAAGGGTTTTCAGCTCATTTGCAAATTGGTCAATGGACCGTGCAGTTGATTAAAGCAGTTATTGAAAGGAACACTTTTAGACACGTACGATAAGTGAAAACAGACTCACGCAAAAACAGAAATTGAATTGCAAAGGAGCAGTGTGAGCGTGTGAAAACGTTGACTTGGAAGGATCGCTTGGGGATGCCAAAAACGAATTCATTTTTGCACGGAAACGGGAAGCGTTCTTTGTCCTCAACCTCTGGCAGGGGCAAACTTCAAGAGGACTCGATGGTCGCCAATAGACGAGCGAGTTCATCGGACCGCATTCTCCGGAGGTCAATGGAAAGTCCAATAATCCGAATAGTTTCATCTGGGAAGAATTCATTAGTAAATACTTCCATTCCAACGGACAAGAGGAGAATGTCACAAGAAATTAAGTTTCCGAATAAGCAAGTGACAGAGGGATCTCATCAGCCTTGCAACGGAGATCAATCAAGGAAGAATTCGGGTATCTCCATTTCTGGGATTCCTCGTGGAACAACACGGTCGGTGACAGTGACGAATGGGGTTAAGCGTGGGTCTGGGAAAACGAAAGGAGGCAGGACAGCGTCCTCATCATCACGCGGCAACGGGGCTGGAATCGGCACCGCTCTTGGTTCACCGAAACCCAAGCCGTCGCTACTCCCGCTGGGAAAACTCCCACTTCCTACTCCGCTAGTTAAAATCACAATCTCTCCGGACTCTCCAGCGTCAGATGTGGATCACCTAGCTGGACGGCAGTACGAACTCCGTCGTCTCATGGACATTTTCATACACGCTGCTACTTCAACATGCTCCTGTGCATCCAATTTGAAAATCATCGAGCAAAACCCGGAACCGGAAGTGTCGTGGGAAGACTTGGCACGACGCTGCACTGACTTTGGAATCCACGACTACTTGAATGCTTCACTGGAATCTGCCACTGCAGATCGATCGGTAAGGGAGACAATCTAATTAAGCAGACCTTTTTAATGTAACCTAATTAACAAGTATTTGTTAATTGTTTTTTATGCTAATTAGGATTTCGACTGGGATGATACGCACTGGCTTTGTGCCAGTCCGCCACAACGACTGAGTGACCCAGATTTTGACGGGTTTGAACCACTTCCGGTGACACTGGACACTATCCTCAACACAGAAGTAAAACAAGCACAGCAAGCAGAAGCCACTGAATCAGACGTTTTCGAACAACCGGAAGGAGCACCGGAGAAACTGGAGGGAAAGGAAAATCTCCCTAATGGCCACCACGTCCCTGGGACGAAAGAAGACTGCAATTTCCAAAACCCTAAACGGCTTTGTCGTCACATTTCTCTCCCTGCGAAGTTGTTTACGGACTTTTACTTCCGGTCAAGGCTCACCCATGGTTTGAACAGGGAAGAATCCCTTTCTGAGTCTTACAAGGGACACCTCTTAGGTAGATTAGAACGGATGTCAATCTCAAGTGGGGGTGGGAATGAAACAACAGAAGGATCCGAAGCAAGCATCATCCTACCAATTGGGAAGAAACACCGTCGAATCAAGAGATGTTTCTCTATCAACTCCAGCTGGGAGTCGTCAATGTCCCAGACTGACTTGTTTGCGAGGTCAGATTCCAAGGACACTACTGACAGCATAGAACCAGAATTCCTACCTCCATTCAGCACTGACCTAGAGAAACGAGCCTTACTGGTTAGGAATATGCGCAGACTCATACGACAGGACACTGTCGGCAACTTTGCACCTCCAGATTTCTGCATCTGACCAAAGTACATTTGATTCTTTTTATTTTCAAAAAAACCAACAATTATTCTAAAACGTAGAATATAATTTAGATTTGGCTTAAAAATCACTGTGTTGGTCACAAGCAATTAAGCTGCAGAATGTCATTTTACTTTTAAGAATTAGCCAAGGGATGAATCTAAATAGGATCTGAACTTGAACTCTAAGGACTGATTTAACAATTAACCTTATCTCGTGCTTTTACTCATTTTAATTAAACAGGATTCAAGGATTTTAACCAATGGGCCACCCAAAGTGAAACTCCAAGGTGCGGCTTCCCTTGCTTTAAGCCCCTCCCACGATTTTCCATTCATTCGCGGATAGTTGCTAATATATTCTTACAATAATTTGATAATAGGATCTGAACTTGAACTCTAAGGACTGATTTAACAATTAACCTTATCTCGTGCTTTTACTCATTTTAATTAAACAGGATTCAAGGATTTTAAGGATTTAGCCTGTATGTACCCCTCCTGTTTTTTAATACTTATTGCATTTTGATTCAATTAGAAATTCAACGGAGGGATCTAAAGTTTAAGCTTAACACTTAAATTTGGACTTAATGATTATTAGTTTGCTCAGATGTATTCAGTGCGTACCTTTTTTTTTCAGTAGAATATTTCGTTTCAATGATTCTTACTTGAGGAAATAAATTTAATCCACCTTCACTACACTGTAGATTTTCCGTACGAACCAGAAACAGGCAAAGAATCCAAGGGTACCTTGAATAGAAAGAAATGAGCCAATGGCAGTGTGGTGTGTCAAGGGTTTCATTTGCTTACCGGTGAGGAGGAAGAAGAGAAAGACCATGATCAGCGTGTACCCAAAGTAGAGAAGTGTCGATGCTGCTCCGGAAATGTTCAGCTTGGTGACAAAGTAGTGGAGGCAGTAGAGGAATAAATAGAAGGCAGTGAAGCCGGAAGTGAGAAAGCTTCTCCACCACCATCGATAGTCCTTGAGAAGGGTCAGAATCAATTAATAGCCTCGTGTCCAATTTCAACTCACGTGGATCCTTACCTCGGAGCAGAGATGGAAATAGCAAAGGAGAACCGTCGTCTCTGAACATGTGATGACCAAAATGACAAACACCAAGAACAGAAATCCGAACATGTAATACATTTGACTAGACCTGGAAACCAAAACGATAATTGGATCAATAAAACCCTTTAGGATCCAATTATATCCAATAGAAAGGAAATCTTACCAGATCGAATTGAGAATGAAGAACAACTGGATGAAAATACAGCCGAATGGGAGTACTCCGCCCATTATGATTCCAGGGGCCGCTATTAGTAATTATAAGAGAAACATTACTGAATTATTGATTCTAATCACTAAGCTTATCCTGATTTTTAATTAAAGGTGAATTCGACCTTACCTTGAGTGTAGATACTTTGCTCTGGGATTTGCCGTGGGATTTGATTCGTCCGAACAGGATGCTCAATTGGGAGTTTCCGAAAACCGAAATATGATCCAACAAAGGTCAAAGGCACGGAGACTCCGAACCATAGCGCCAAGAGGGCAATGAGCGTCGAAAATGGAAACGTTCGAACAGGATGCTCGATTGGGAGTTTCCGAAAACCGAAATATGATCCAACAAAGGTCAAAGGCACGGAGACTCCGAACCATAGCGCCAAGAGGGCAATGAGCGTCGAAAATGGAATGGCAGCGGAGCTCTTATTCGTCCATAAGATGAGGTTCATTACAAAGAACAGGCCAAACACCGTCCTAACAAGTCGAAAAAATCAAATATTAGAAAAACTTATCAATCGTAGATTTATTCTTCATGAGCCGAATGCCATTGAACTGTACCCTGGGCAAATCATCGAGGTCAAAATGACATTGGACTTCCATTTCTCACCACCGAAGCTTTTGTAAATTCGGGCAGAGACGTAGCCGGCAGGTGTTCCAAGGCATACGTAAAGGACAAGAGCGCAGGTCATCAAGGATCCACGGTTAGCCGGTGAAAGAAATCCCAAGCAGGCGAAAGCTAAAGATTCAATTAACTACAGTTTCAAATATCATTGAATTAAATCTAAAATTACCTAGGGTGATGACGCTCATTGCCAATACTTGGATACCTGATCCAAGAAAAACAGAGAGGAGCATTCCCTTCCGCGGAGGTCGGAAGACATCGCCGTGAACAAGTTTCCAACCAAATTCTTCCTGGGCATCTTCTCCAGACTCGATCTTCTTGCAAGCAGAAAGTGGAATTAATTAATTATTATGCTTTTTGCCTTGATTAAATTAACAGCTGTCTCACCTGGTTGTAACGAGCAATGTCCTTATGCAGGGTTCGCAGGAGAATCATGGCTACCATTCCAGAGAGAAAGAGAACAATGACGAGGGAATTCAAAATGGAGAACCATTGAATATTTGAATGAGGCATGGACTCCAGGATGTAATCCCAACGAGAAGACTAAGAAAATTAATGAGCTTGAGATATTCATAGGAGGATGGAGCATGAAAAAGCCTTTCATTAAACGTACCCATTTCACTTTGTTGTTCTCTTCAAATGAGACGCTGTATGTGTACAGAATCTCCAACGGAGCAGAGAGCTTAGTGCCTGGAATTTTCTTCGGAGGAGCTGGGGAATCACAAGAGCTTGGTTTGACCTTATCTTGGTGATCGATACTCCGGATGTCAACTTTGACAGCTAAAGATACATTTACATTGATCTTTTAATTCAGTTCCTTTGATTATTATTAGCAACAACTTACAGACAATTCGCCCTGACTCTGGATCTGCTTGATTTCCCCACTCAGCAGCAGCTGCACTGTGGTAGCCCACTCGGATGTCAACGTGATTGAAAATGTAATACGTGTCCTTCTCACGGTATTGGTAGTCAATGAGCCCACAAGCATCTTTGACAGCCCCTTCTTTGTCAATGTAACATCCAATGGGAAATCCAGTGGAGCAGTATTGCTGATGCTGCTCAGCCATATAGCACCAAGTCACAGGCATGTTGTCTGAACAAAAGCAAAGTTTAATATGTAAAATCACCCAGTTCAAAACGTTCGAAACACTCACCAACGATCCAATGGTGTTGGTAGTTGAGGTTCATCGCATTCTTCAAAGTGTCCAGTGACAGCATTGACGCCCGGTTGGTTGGGTCATACCGTTTGGCATCACATGCTTTGACACACTCTTCGTTTTTCTTGAAAGTCAACTAAACATACCAGCAGAAAACCATTAATCATCAATATGTAAATAGCTCTACCACCAACAAACCTTGTAAGGAGAAGGTCGAATCCTTTCTCCAAACACGACTTGTCCAAGATTCTCTACTGGTGAGTCCTGCTCATCAACTGTGCAAAAGTCGAAGCTACAAAACCATAACCATAAGAATGAAACCACACCCCATAAGAGTACTGCAGTACATCAAAATTGAATCAACATACTAGTGGTACTCGAACGGGATTACAGATTCAATGGAATTCAACCGATTCACGAAAAGGTTTATCCGTGACTGCAATAAAATAAAAAACGTCAATCACTCACTACCAAGGCACAATGCTTTGTTCAATTTACCTGGCAGCTGTCGCTACTTTTCGGTTCAGGACAAAAGTTGACAGGGGCAAGTCCGGGTAAGTAGAAGCCTTGGACAGTTCCAATCGCTGCTAACATTACGATTAGCAGGATCGTCGGGACACCGCGTGCCTGGCTCATGATCATCATTTTGCAATGGCCCTTTTCCAACGCACACAACCGTTCCCAGGTTACAAGAGAGCAGTGGACCGGGTATCCTGGAAGGGCCTACTACCAACGGTCAACGGTATGCCTTGGATGTTGTCCACGTCACTTCCGTTCCTGCAATGAATTCATTAGTTATCCAAACCGTTTGAAGCTAAACTTATAAATTACCGAACAGTTGACAGTGTAGCCTTCAACAGCAGCTGTGTCAACTTCTAATCTAACGTTAATCTAAGTACCACAAGCGTATTTACAAGTATTACTTACACCTGTGTCTTGACCTTTTGACCCTTGTCAAGGATTACAAATGGACGTGTACGAGAGAGTTCAAAACTGAATTGACAATTTGAGTTTTTCTTCCTTCACGTCATTTCCGAAACAGCCGTTTCAGCCAGCTCATTTTTTCATTTTTTTTTTCATAGGGAATTTCAAATGCCCTCGTCGCGTCGTGTGGTGCATGTGATGTGGCACCTTTCACGTCAATGCGACTCCAATCGAATTCCATTTTTAATTAATTAAGATTTCTGGAAAGGGAATGAAAAGGAAGAGCTTTATTTAATTTAAAGAAACGCTCATTTAACTTGTAAGTATAATTAAATACCCTCCTTGGACAAGAGGGGAATGAAACGTCTGTACAAATCACGCTCCCAGCAACAATGCTGGAACCGTTGAATCAATCCTGCTCCAGACGTTCCTTTGTTATTTAGTGAAATATGCCGAATTTGATGAGGAAACGTAGTAAGCTAGAGTAATCGAGCCAATGCTATGCAACGTAGTTGTAATTCTTTGAGTTCTCCTTGTCCCTGGCCATGTAGTCACGGTCAATCAAACTCTCAATCCGCTTCTTCAAATCCGTCGGCTGTGGAAAATGAATAAAGTTATTAGCTACAACACTATAGCTATAAGCATGGGTTTTAACTTGGAACTTACAGTAACTGGGAATTTGAGCTGATTAAAAAGCTCTGAGACCAATAGAGAATGTGACAGGGATTTCCGCATTTTCATTATCCGAACAATTGCTGCATCAATTTGATACTGACGATCTTGAAAAACGCGTTCCTCAGTTGCCTTTTGTTCTTCATTCTTTGGGAAAATGGAAATAATTGAATTAGCATAAAGGTTATAAGGTAGGTTCGTAGGTTCAAACTAAGAGCGTCTTACAGTTTCCTTCATTTGAATCTGATTAATTTTGACGCGGAACAGTTTATTTGCAAAGTCGCGATTGACGGAGAATCTGTCGTTGTCCTCTACTTCCTTCCCTTTGGGGGTTTTATGTAAAACACGAGCTTTTCCACAAGCTAGCGATTGGAGCGTTCTTTTTAGTTCCGCAAGCTACGCAGATGGAAAAGGACGTTTAAATTGCTGCAGGTTGAATAGGAAATTGCAATTCTTACTTCGATATTGGTGCCAGTCTTTACTTCATCGAGCGACAATTCTTCGGCTTCATTGAATAACAGGAGAACCAAACCTTGAAAGAGCGATACTTGGAGCTCTTTTTTCCCCTGAAAAAGTGACAAGAACTGGGTCGTTTTAATCTGTAATTTAGATGAAAAGGAGTAATGAAGTTTACGTGGTCGAAGGAAGCCCTGAGCATGCAATGCCCAAGTGTAGGTTGCCACTGCAGCTTCCGACCACTATGCTTCCCGAGATAAAACTTGTTAAAAATTTCTTGAAATTCTACCATCTCCTTTGGAAGATTGACTTCGACGATGGGATACGTCGGCCAGTAGCCCATTGTCAAGATATTCACAGTCAAGTCAATGCTTGCATCCAAATTAGACTTGAGGTAAGTCGTGTACTGGAATAAAAAAAAGTTGCTGCATTCATAATCGATTATCGATTAATCGGCTCACTTGTTTGAATGCGACGTTGATATCCCGTGAGAGTTCCATGTCTTTGAACATTCCTTCGAGCTTGGAAGTAAAAGCTCCACCGCATTCTTGCTTTAGTTTTGACAACATACTTTTTTCCGCGTCCACGCTCGCTGATTTCCCAACAAGAAGTCGCTTGGCCAAGTCCTTCTTGTAGAAAGCTTCAAACACGTCCTTCCCATGGATGAAACGGAATATCACCATGATCTTATCCAATAGTCTCTCCAGCTCTTCTTCTGTTGCCTCCTTGTTCCCCAAGCGGAGTTTGGAATCAACGAATTTCGCTAAAAAATATGACATTTGTACAGTTTGCTCCAGTTTGAAATTCTCATGCTTACCGATAAGTTCTGCCGGCTTATTTGGTCGTTGGTTGATGAAGCTTTCAAAAGCTTCTTTGACACTGTTAGTAAACTTTTCAGACTTCCCGAAACAAGTGAGGACAATGTGGTCCATTCTGTCTTTGAAGTCTAACAAGTCCTGAACCATGGATTTATCCTTCTCTGGGTCGATTACGATCGTTCTTCCTTTTTTCTGAAATTAAAATTAAAGCATGACCCAATCACAGCAGGTGTGTAAAATACCTTGATGTAGGCATTAAACTGATGACAAAGATCAGTTAGTCCATTTTTAACGCGGTTAAAGAGGCAGTACATCAACTTCAATTCAGGGATACGAGAATTGTCCAAAAGGTTTTCGAGACCTTTGCATAGGATGCTTCCCAAATGTTCCGAAATTAACTGCCGTTCCACAGTATGAATCAAATTCCACCTGAAATAGCATCAAATCAAAAGGTAATTGGTCTGGTTTTGGAGTTAATTAAGGAGTGGAGGGATTAGATTCTACCGTACCGAGTTCCGGAATCCAAGTAATGGAGGACCCGTTCATTTTCTTCTTGAATTCGTTTCTCAACGTGAGCAAGGTACTCAGGCACTTCCAATTCCTGCATCAGCCTTCTTCCCTCTGACACGTAAAGACTGTCCGTCGCTGCCAGGAATCTGTAAAAGTAATGGATAATGAAGGTCAGAATATTTCAAAACAATGTGAACTAGACAAATGCTCCCAATTAACCTGTGCTCGAAAACATCCTGGTAAATCTGAAGGTCTGACAGCATTCGTAGCAGAGACTTCAGGAGAGAGCGGTCTACAACATCCCCATGGCGTTCCATCTCAATTAGCATAAGCAGTCCATCAACTGTGCGTGTTTGAGCCAACTGCTGACCAATGACGTGCTTTCGAAACATCTCCAAACCCATATCCCTGCAAAGACATTAACATTTAGACTTCCCGTGCTAAGGTGAGGAGACACGTTTGATTTTACCAAATGGATGGTATAGTTGGACTTTGCAGGACATAACGACGATCCAAGTAGAGAAAGATACTTCGAATCATAATCATCTGACGACAATGGTTCTGCCAACACAGTTCCATTTCTCGTAGAAAAATCTTGCGGTCTTGGACTGTCCGGATGTAAGGCTCCACATTGGATCGTACGTTTTGCTCAATTACATCTAGAATATGGTATACATTTAGATATTGATTTACACTTTCCTCAGAGACACATACCTTTCAGATTTTCGTAAACCTGTGGAGCCATGCCGTAACGGCACATATTCTCGACAGCAGTGTAGAGCTCTTCCAAGCAGTAACTGATCGGCGTAGAGTTCTGAATTGCAATCACGGATTCTTTCAAACGAATCCAAGTCTTGGCCTGGTAATCCTCAGCAACTTTTGCTCTCTCTAAGTTATAAAAAGGATACAGTCAAGTCAATCTGGAGGCAAATACTATAGCTCTGTGAGTAAACTGCATACCTCTAAAGTTTTTGACGACCAATTTCTTCGTAGAGCTTCCAACTTTGGAAATTGGGGAGGCGGATTTGAGTCCATTCATGGAGTTATTCAGAACTGAGAAATTGGGACGCTTCCCATTCTCCTCTCCCAAAGTAGCCATTTTAGTTTAGACGGTGACCAATGAAGGGTACTTTGATGAACTTTACTTTCACAGAAGCGGATCCGGTGTCACAAGGGCAAAGGCTGCTAGCATTTCTCTCCAGCACATCAATCTAAACGGGAAACGAGACCAATCATTAATTGGAGAGGACGAAGTCAATCGATTCAGCAAAAGACAATCTGTTGACCTCGACAGATTGATCATGGTAGCAATTTAGGACAAACTGGCCGTATCCTTTTGTTATCTTTGTTGTAAGATGTACTCACCTTTTCTCTTGTGATTGATGTCAGGATTCACGTTAATTGTAACAGCGATTAATCCCAAATTAATTAGAAAAACGACGGATCAAAATTAAATTGCACAGTGCAGTGCACATAAAAAGTGGATTTTCCGTCTTTTCTTTCTTTTGTGTCCTCAGGCGGCCTCCGAAGGCATCTTGAAGCAGATGGGCAAAATAAAACAAAAGAAATGCAATCCCCTGTATCAATTAATTATTGAGGAATTAATCGGTAAATGACTACTAAATCAATTACAATTATTTATCAGTACAAGCATCAGTCTGTATCAGTAGCCTCAAATGAACTTTCACCAATTCTCCAGTGACCTTGAGATTATGAATAGCATTTAAAATCCCCCTCCAGCTGTTCCGAGATATCTGTGGGTGGCTGACCTTTGTTCACAAAAGGTCATGTTTTTAATCAAAGCATCACCGGTCTACCTCCAATTAAAACATTAAACATTCCATTCACTTTACAAAATTATCAAGAAATTATGCTGCAACGCCGCCTGACATTTCTTCAGAAATGCTGCATAACTGAAGGAAGCCATAAAAGATTGGGTTTAGGAACTCAACGTTTTTCTTCTGTTAATTGATGGCTGTAAATGACAATAAATTAATTTATTTATATATATTAGCTAGAGGTGGATATGGCATTTTGGCATAGAAAGAATCGAGCAGCTTGATTCTATCAGCCAATGACGAATTAATTTTCCGTTTTGGAATAGAGGTAGTTTTCTTCGGTTTTCCATCCAGTTGGGTAAGCTCCAACGGACTTTGCTTTGCTGGAGCAGCAGGGAGGTTTTCAGCGTCGTCGGAAGTTGAAGAGGATGAAGACGTGACTGCAATGGATGAATGTCTCGGCGGACTGCCTATTTCATCGTTAAAAGGCAACGATGGATTCATAGCATCGAGTTCACCATCCAGAGGGATACTTCTAGCGGACGAACTGGGCGACAGATTATTGTCAACTTCAGCAGAAATTACGTTTCCAGAAATGACATTTGCTTCAGAGGAACTGCTTGAAGAACTGCTGGTGTCCGTTCCTTCACTTATTTGTTGTAAATCGTTTCTTTCGTGGTTGTCATCATCTAGCTCAGTACCGCGTTGAGCAGATATGCTATCGCCTGTGTCTCTTGACTGGGAGGAGTCTGTGTCTCCTGACTCGGAGGAGTCTGTGTTGAGCGTAGCGGTGTCCAAAGATTCTACTTCACTTTGAAAATGATTTGAAAATTCACTGCCTTCTGAAATAAATTCAGATATTTCCAGGTCAGAATCTGAAGTGTCGCTAGTTCGTGAAGTTGAGCTTGAGGAATCTTCACTACTGGATGAACTTGTTGGGCGACGTGTGGATGGAGTTTCATATTCCGTTTTCTCCGGCGTCTCTTGACTGTCATATTCCTCATCGCTAGAGTAATCAGTCTCAGATTGTTGAAGCAATTCTCTTTGATGTTCAAAAACAGACTGTTTGGGATACTCGGTCTTCTTATATCGCCGCTGTTTAAGAATTTTTGCAACTTCCTTCTTGGTTTCATCGTCGTCACTTGAGGTGATTCCACTTGAAGCAAGAATGAAAAGGCATTAGTCAAAGCTTGAGATCTTACAAGCTTAGCATACCTTTCCTCACTGATGTCACCAAATTCTATTGGACTCATGCAGGCTACACAACGAGCACCTACATCTTCGTAACAACGCGTGCAATAGACGGAGTCGCAACTGGGGCAATGCACAAAATTCTCAGTGTCATCAACGTCACCAGGAAGTCCACATAGGAAGCACTTTTTTCGGCGCATCCGGAACAACGCAAACAGTCGTCGTAAGCACGGAACCCTATCAAAATTCTTCCTTACAGCTTTCTCGTTCCTCCACAGTTAGCAGGTATCCATAATCTTACGTGTGGGCCAACCGATCAATGCATCCAATCCGGTAGGTTGACTGTCGTCCATTTGTCATCATTGACCTCAGCTCATTCCGTGCAAATGACAAAAAGTTCCCACGGGTTGTCCGGATATGAGTATAGAGCCAGCGATCTCGTGGGTCTTTCCTTTCTGGATAATAAATCTCACAAATGATATGGCGGAGACGCATTCCATAGGGTTCAGTGACACAAGCCATAAAACAAACGATGAGCAGAAAACCTACGTATTCAAAGGACATGAGATTGGCTTTAGTAGTCATGTAAATTTTCTAGTAGAATCTTACAAATCATGGCATATCGATAGTAGTTAGGCTTAGATGGAATAGGAAGACAAGGTGATGTGTCAAACACCGGAAGAAGCGATCCAATGGGGCTGAGTGCAGCCAAGATGGCTCTGTACATGGTCGCCATAAACCCTTCACCACGTATAGTCACACCGTGACCTAACAGTTCTGAAAGTTAAAAAATATGTATCGTAAGTCGTAGAATCACAACTAAGAATAGCGCGTAAAGTCTTACTTCGTGTGTCGACGTGGAAAGCTCCATATTTTTGTACCAAGAGGAGGAAGAGGTAGAAAACGTAATCAATGAAGACATAACTTAGAATCTTCAGGGCAGCCATTCCAACAAAAACCAGTTGCTGCTTCAATGCTTTCCTCTCTGATTCCACCAGTACGAAAGAAAATGGCTGCAACGAAAAAGGAATTTGTCAAACTGCATTGAAACGATCAGATGACAACGAACCTGAACAAATTTGAACGATTCGCTGTATTTTAACGGGAAAAGAGGGTCCCTTCCAACCCTCCGCATACGTAAATCGAGCTGTACCAGTCCCTTTGTTATGTAGAAATTGTCATGTCGATCCAGCGTTCTGAAACGACGGCGGTAGATCATAGCTCTAAAAGAAGAGGAATTAAAATCTGAGTAAAACAACTGCATTTATCACTGCAGCAAATGCATACGGCTGTGGATTTTTACTTGTAAACGGCGAGGCACATGAACATGGATGCAAGGAGGTCGACCCAGTCCATGTACTCCAGAAGCCAATTAACTTCGTCCATAATTTCAGCCTTCATTCCTCGAACAATTTCACGGAAACTTTTCGATGATGTAAAGGAACCTTCCAATTCGTAATCAAATCGAATACGAACGTCAAAAAATGTTTTAATTTTAGACCCAGCGTCCTTCAATCCTGAAATCAGAGAGAGTCATTTTTTACACTAAACTGAATTTTAGTTTCAACTCACCATTTTTAATTGGTTCGAGGACGCTCTCTTTGATTAGTTTAGGTAACCAGCACACAACGTTTTCCGACCATTCAGCCAATTTGCACAAGTTTTTCCCCAAATCCACGACTGAGCACATCCACTCGAATGTGGATCCAAGTCGGACTTTGCAATCTTGAATAGCTTCATCAAATGCAGCCCTGCATTTCTGTGAAGGGGATCCCACTTTCGTGTTGCAAAATGAAGTGATTTCCTTCAGCCAATTCAGCACGAACTTGATGGTGTTGACTGTTAAAAATATGACTCAGCTCTTTGCACTTTGCAACATTTAAGCGTTTTCCATCTGTAATCTTTTCATACTAATTGACATGATGAGGTTGGTAAGAACACGGACTCCACTCATAATCGCTGCCGCAGCGTCCTTTACCGCATCCACCATCGACTTCAACGCTCCACCCAAAGCACCAACTGGATCTTTCACCAAATCAATCAATCCTTGGGTTGCATTGTGCGCCATTTCCTTAAAACAAAACAGAAACATTGGAATTTCTTAACTTCCCTTTTTGAAAAGGCTGTTCTTACCTGGGTACAAAGAAGACTTTCGGTGAGGATCTCCATATTCTTTATCGTATTCTTCCCAGGACCAGAGAGCGCTAGGATGAGGCAATATCCTAAAATGGCAGCCCTTCCTTTCTTTGTGAAAAACTGAGGGAGCGTTAGGAATAAGAAGCATCGAAGGGTTTCAGAAAAAGCAAGTCCGATGGATAGAAAGAGGCTGATTCCCATGGATATGTACGTCGTGCTCACTGGGTCAAAGTTCAGTTGGAAAATTAAGAAGATCGTTGTCAGGTATGTGAGGACGAGTCCCACTGTGGAATAAAATTTTAGTTTTACGTTAGGAAATCCACATCTTTGTGCTTTTCACTTAGAATCTGAATGTTCTAACTTACCCAAAAGGCCAAGTAGGCTTTTGAGAACGGCGTTTGGAAGGGTACCATCTTGCCACATGACATCATAGACAAAGCGTCCATCTTTTGTTTTGCAGCAAAGTAAACACGGACAAAATATGAAGAGAAGAAGGGACTTCAGAACACGCCATAGCCACAGTCCAAACGATTCGCAACAAGTGTATTTCGGTGGGAGGCCAATACTTTCCCTATACGCATTCACTTTCACTCTCTTGATCCGGGCAAGGGCTCGCCGCAGCTTGAGGATTTTTAACAATATCAGACAGACAGGCATCTTTGCAAATAACTTGGAGCCACCCTCTCAAATCCGAAGAATCTGACAACAGAAAACAGGTACTGAATTTTGATTGATCGGTATTGATTTCTCCAAACAAACGTTCTTCGTACATGCCAACGTTGACTATGGAGAATCATTTCCAGATCCAGTCATCACTTCCTGTGATGGGATTGAGGGATCCTCTTGAGGGATTAGAATCGCCATACTTGACTTCTAATCTGCCGTTTGTTTGGATTTTATACTTCTTTTTCTTTCTGTTCAGAAGTTTCCGGAGGGGCAGGGGCATACTCCGGTGCAGCTTCGGCTGCTTCTGTGGATTCTGCGGGTGCCGGCGGTGGCTGACCTTCAGCACCGCTATCCTTATGATCTTCACCGGTCTCTTTTCCTGGGGCTTCAGAACCGGTGATTTGAGTCCATGCATGGGGTTATTCTGAACTAAAAAGGGACGCTTTACATCCTCTTTTCCCAAGGTAGCCATTTCAACTGAGACGGTGACCGATGAAGGGTACTTTACTTTGATGAACGTGGCTATCACAAAAGCGGATCCGGTGTCACAAGGGCAAACGCTGCTAGCATTTCTCTCCAGAACATCAATCTAAATGGGAAACGAGACCAATCATTAGTTGGAGAGGATGAAGCCAATTGATTGAGCAATGAGCAAAGTGTAAAAGACAATCTGTTGACCTCTGGACCAGGGGAATTTCAGGATAGTAATTAGTACAACATGGGTCACATTCATTTCGTAGCATTGTGTTGTAAGATGTACTAACCTTTTCTCTTGTGATTGATGGCAAAATCCAAGTTAATTGGACAGCGATTAATCCCAAAGTAATTAGAAAACCGAGCAGATTAAAAATGTGTTTTCCGTCTTTTTCTCTTGTGTCCTCAGGCGGCCTGGCTTCCCCGCCGCTCCTTTGCGGTCAGGAAGGCATCTTGAACCACATGGACAAAAACAATTGCAATTCTCTGTCTGAATTAATTGAGGAATTAATCGTTAATCAATTACAATGATTTATAGCACAAAATGGACCCTAAAATGAACATATTCATCATTTGATTTGGAATGCCGCATTAGAGAAAATGGCCATGAAGCCCCTCATCTTTGGCAGTCTAGGGCATGCGCACATCATAACGGAAAACACGTAATTGAACCATGTTTTTTTCAGTTAATTGATTGTAGCAAGTCAGTGGAAACCCTGTAATGCTCATCCCTTAGGACCAAACGAATTCCACCTAAACTTGCTAAGGGAGTTTAAAACGCGAATGCTTACTATCGAAAACTAAAGCGGTTTCAAAGGGCGAAGAATTGACGAGTGTATCCGATACAACTTTGTATTCGTTACATTTCGTATCTCAAGCATTTTATAGAAATTGCTTTTGTTTAGAGTTTAATTGCTACTTGGCTTGATTAGTAGTGACGTTGTAGTGACTCTTGGCTTGAGTCCCAGTTGATTAGCCAAGATAGCCAGTGACATGTTGCGCTTCCCTTGGGCCATCAGAATGTGGCTATTTTGAGCGCCGGGCGGCCCAGGCTGCAGGTCATCATCCTCATCTTCCTCGACCTCACTCTGATAGTCCTCTCTCCAGTCTTGACCACGTCCTCGCATTTTCAGAAAATATTGCCTTTTCAGCTTTCCGAAAGATTTCTTCAAGACTTGCAATTCCTCTTCGTAGTATTTGGCATGAAGCATCGATGCGTGGAGTTCATTGTCCAGTTTCTTATACTGCCTTTTCTTTGCAGCGGCAAGGTGCTGGTAGTATATGACATTCTCGGGTGTCTCAAGCGTCGGAGATTTTGAAAGTGCACAACGAATTTGGGTGTAAATTTCTTCTTTGTAGGCAAGGTCTTTTTCATATTCAGAGAGGAGAGCATTTCGGTCCACTAGGCGCTTGCTCAGAAGATTCGCCTTCAAGACCATATCGAAAGCTTCCGGATCAACGCACTGGAAAAAATTGACAGTTAAATGTTTGAATTGAGCCTAATAACGAGTTAAGAATATACTTCCAAGACTCTCCATCGATGGACGTTGATTGGGTGTTTCATGCTTTCTCGTAAACTATTGCACATGCATGTCTCCTTTGAGATGATATTCTCCAGAACGCTAATTTCATGCTGGAGTTTACGCACTCGCAGCGTTCCAGAAGACTTGACGACATTTTCCTTTCTGAAATAAAGATGAACCCACAATAAAAAACCGAGTTGAGTTAACCAATCCAAATGTGGCAACTGAACCCACAATAAAAAACCGAGTTGAGTTAACCAATCCAAATGTGGCAACTTACTTGGACTCAAAGATTTGGTAACGGATGCGACGGATGTCGCCAATGAGATTCCGAAAATGATAAGCTCCGATACGAATTTTGGAATGAAGGGTGCGCCAATGTTCCCAAATGTCCTTCAACTCCTTGTCCTTTGTCATTTGCTTCCGCATGAACGCTTGAAGTCTGGATTCAGCGGTGTTGGCATAGTAGAGCTGTTTTCCCATTTCTACTCCAATTGCAGCGACAAGCTTCTTCAGTGTAAACTGTTCAGCTACAAGGGCGTCGACAATCCGCTGCATGTCGTACGCCATATTCTTCAATCGTTTACCTTCTCCGGCATAAAATGTTGTCTCTTTCAAGACTCGTTCATAGCCTGTGTAGGAAACATCGTATCATCAGTTTAAATTATTTTGTTCTTCTTACGAGAAGCTTCGATGTGAATGATAGTATCCTTTTCCCCAACTTGGAACTTCATAGCCATGATATGGTGTTGCAGGTGTGTTAGTTTTATATTGTTTTCCATGCAGTCATTCTAAAGAAATCATTACATTATAGATTGACCTAATTAATCATAGCGGCTCAAATCATTTCTCATATACGCATACCAAAGTGTCACGAAGTTTGCTTTGGGAAAGGTTTTTCTCGTAGACCGCATTTTCATAGACCAACTGTTGCTTCTTGAGAAGTGTCTCGGTGCGGCCCAACTTTTTCTCGAATTCAAAAATACTCCGATCCATTTTTCTAGCTTCTTCCAATCGCATAACGACTTGATGTGCCAACTTCATCGCTTCGTGACTATAATTGTCTCGCTCAATTTCCAGAGTCGAAATTATTTTCTCCTGTTGTGTAATTTCCCTTTCGTAACCTCCAATGTCATTCTGAAACGTTAAACTTAGTAGTTAAGATTCACATTTTAAATCCAGGACTTCCAGGAACCCAGGGGTCCTTCCATAACCTCACCTGGAGGCTTCGTACTGCCATTTCATTTGTCACCCGTTGTGTATCCTGATTGCTGAAAATCACGGCTGCGCGTTCGAGATCTCTGTTCAGCAATCCCCGGTCACGCTCCAACTTCTCAACTTGTCGTCTGTTTTCTTCCAGTTTGCGTTGTGCATTTTCCAGATCTTTCTCCAGTAACGCCAGTTTGCGTTTAAGGTCTTCTCGGTCTTGATTCAATATGGAAATGATGGCTTTATGGGCGGCGACTTTCTTCAAATTCCCTTGTTTCTGACGATTCATTCGTGAAATCATTACACGGACTAAGGCAACTTCGTTTTCTCGTTCCTGAATGAAGTGTTGCTCAAATCAATCCAAATATATATTACAAAACGCATATAGTCTTACCCTCAGGTCTTTCTGTTTCTTAAACGCCTCATTGGTCAAGCGCTCACAGATTTTTGACTGTGTCTCAAAGTCTATTCTCAGTTTGTTGTATTTGTTGTTAGCCACGTCCAATTCGTGTTGTTCAATTTTCATTTACAACCTAGGTTGGGATAAGCTTTAGACTCAAAAGATTCACAAATCAAAGAAGAAGTCGTACGCGTTGCTCTCGGACGAATCTGTCGACTTCAGTTAATCGAAGCTCTGCATTGTTCAAGTTGTCTACCAGTTGCTCAACGTCGTGTCTCTTCTTTTCGCTACTGGCTATCGTATACTGGATTGATTTTTGAAGACGATCCTTTCTCGTCTTTTCTCGATGAATATCTTTCTGGATCTTGGCTTCTTCGTGGGTTAGCAATTTCAGCTTCGCTTCCAAATTCAGTTTGAGCTCTGTCAAATCTCGACGTCGCTCAAATGCAATCTTCAAGTCTGAATTGAGTCTGGCCACTTCTGCTGACACAGTGTTCCTCTGTGTTTCAAATTGAGTCTTCAACTTGGTCAACTCAACAATCCTATACAAAGGAAAGATGAAAGTTTTGAAAGCATTCCTTTCCTTTTTTCCTTACGTGCTCTGCCCTTCAGTTCTGTTAGCGGCGGAGATGTGACGGTTCAGCATGAAAATGTCATCCCGTAATTCGTGAATCTTGGCTGCATTTTTCTTCTCTTCTGCTTCTCCGACATCTGCAAGTCCCCATGCTGTTTCCAATTTTTCTCTAAGTTTGTCAGCTACAAGGGGATCTTCTTCTGCAAGTCGAATCAGGGTACGACTCTTGGCAAGCACAATTGACAGTTGAACCTATGAAATGGTGAAAACTTTTTTAAGATTCTCTTGAGGCTTATCCAATTCGTCAAACTTACGGAAAGGTCATGATCCTTCTTCTGGAGTCTCACGTAGTTGTTATGTGACATTTTGATCCCTGTCCACAATTTCTCAAATAGCTCTTTGATTGGTTCAACACAGGGGCCCGCAACATCGACGGCGGTGTCCAGCCCCGCCATTGTAAACTTGAAAACGTCGTGAAGTTTGTCGAAGGTAAAATCATGTCGGATAAGGGCTTCATCCATTGGGTCTTCCTCCAAATCCAGTGAATTGATACTGTCAGCACGAGGAGGGTGCGGCTCTTCAAACTTAACGCTTCTAATTTCCGGTGGCTCTGTTGCATTGACGGTTTGGTCGTTTGGATTGGCGATTGGAGTCACAGCTTCAGTTGCTCCTTCACCTTCTTCATCTCCTTCATGTTCAGGTGCTTCTTGCTCCTCCATTTTCAAGTCTGTCCAGAACTAGACTTCCAAGTTCTCCAGCAATGTAGTCTGAAAAGGATTTCAGGAAATTGCTTTTATTTCAAAGTGAAACGATCTTTTCTGAATGCAAAAGCGAGCTTGATACCCTTGATACTATGGATTGTATCATCATTCATCATCCACGTTTGTCCTGGTGACAAATCAGTAATGGAATCCTGAAAATCGAATCTCACATGCTTCCAATTCCTTGCGGCCATCTTGATTATTCAGCGTCCATTACAATGTGGGCGTGGCACAGACTGTCTGCGCGTCTTCTGCAGAAGATTTTGATGATTTTTTTTGACGCAGCAGATGTGGGCCTATGTTTTACGATTGTTTTATATTTAATTTTTATTAACAATGGAATGCATGCAATACAATTAAAAATGTGCTTGTTCAGTAGATGCTGAAGGTATGTAGTTTTTAATTGAAGTAACAGTCAGTAATTGCTTAATTGGCAATTCCTGATTTTATGTTTCTGTCACACGTCACTTTAAAGTTTAGGAGGAGCTTAGCTAGTGGGGATCCTTCCATTTGAGACTCTCTGGCGATTGTGATCGGATCGAAAGTGGACCAACTGACTCATCACACCCACTGACAGAACAATCAGACAGGAAAATCATACAAACAACCGAGGTCACAGGGGTCAACAAGAGACCAGATTGTAACAAGTATCAACACCCGGCTACCACGCATCAGCTGTTGCAAGGGTAAGCACATCTGAAATCTGCAGTCTATATTTGACCCTTCTAAACCGGTTTCATACTTTGACCTTTCATTCAACAGATCCTTCAAACATTTCAACCATGTCCACTTCCGGCGATTTCGGAAACCCTTTGCGGAAGTTCAAGCTGGTATTCCTTGGAGAACAGAGCGGTAAGGTCAATGACCCCTTAGCAGCTGTGATTGGTTTTAAAATCAGTTTGGTTATAATTCACAGTGGGAAAGACGTCATTGATTACCCGGTTTATGTACGACAGCTTTGACAACACTTACCAGGTCAGAGAGAATCCCGATGTGTCATGGTCTTCTTCTGGTTCTGGAGCTTCTGACATCTGACACTTATTCTTCTGTTTATAGGCAACAATAGGGATCGATTTCTTGTCAAAGACAATGTACCTGGAGGACCGGACGGTGAGACTCCAACTGTGGGATACAGCAGGGCAGGAACGATTTCGGAGCTTGATCCCGTCATATATTCGTGATTCCACTGTAGCTGTGGTCGTATACGATATCACGAGTATGTCCGCTGGAAAGAAATGTCTCGGTTTTCAGGATTTTAAAAAAACATTCTCCTTATTTTAGATGCCAATTCATTCCATCAAACCTCCAAGTGGATCGACGATGTGCGAACAGAGCGGGGGAGTGACGTTATAATCATGCTTGTGGGCAATAAAACTGACTTGTCGGATAAACGACAGGTGAGGTGATCATGATAATTATAACCCTTGTGTGCTGAATTTTCATTTTTTTTCCTGTTCTAAGGTCTCCACTGAAGAAGGAGAAAGGAAAGCCAAAGAATTGAACGTAATGTTCATTGAAACAAGTGCGAAAGCTGGATACAATGTGAAGCAGGTAAAAGTCCCGGTTTCAATTGTAGATTGTTCCTTTACATTTTATGTTCTTAGCTATTCCGCCGAGTTGCCGCAGCCTTACCCGGGATGGATTCCTCAGAAAATAAAACCACTGAAGACAGTAAGTCTAATTTTGATATTTTTGGAATACGACGAGAGCCGAGAGTGAATGGAGTAATTATGATTTATCCTCCACGTCCTTCGGTAGACTGTCCTTTTTCAATTTTACTTTTTGACAGAGGACGGTCTCTGCCCTTGCCGTCGTATAATTTGGCTATTCATTTTGTGAATTTTGAATTTATTTGCTTTCTTTGTTTTATTCAGTGCAAGAAGTGATTTTGAAGGATACGCCTAATGAGAACAAACAAGAAGGCGGATGTGCATGTTGAGCTAAAAAAAGATCAAAACTGAATGCAATCAGGAGCAAGTTATGGAGTTAAAATGGATTTTTAAGTTTTAGCAAATTAAGTTTTGGAGGTTTTAGAGGGATGGAGGAATAAGGGTCAGGTCATTTTCAACCACTTACTACTACTTACTCTGTGCCTTCATCCATTTTAAATTCCTGTATTAATGACGATTGTGATACAGAGAAATAAGCCGTTCCTGTGTATATAATTAAGTCTCATCAGGCACTTAAAGTCCTCCACTTTCTCCTCAGAGCTTCCCTTTGATTCACTTTGATGGATTAATTAGCCTAATTCCTGTTTAGTTTAATCCCAATTATAGCAACTGCTGCATGTGAGTGTCTGGTGGTGAAGGAACTGCATCTGATTATTTGCATTTTGTACAAATTCATGTCACTTGGCTTTGATTTAGCACAAATGTAAAAGACACGGTTTGTTTGATTGGTGAGGGTTATATTTTATTTTCTGCTATAATTTATTATCAAAATAATTAAAAAATGTGCAATAATTTAACCAAGGGGAGGTCGGAGTTCATCTGAATTTTTTATTTTCAGCTGTGGATTTAAAAGTCCAAATCCCTCAACACCCGGATGCTCAAGAGAGTGAATCTGGTTGCAGTTGCTAATAACAAAATCGTAAAAAATTAACTTTGGAAGGGAGCAGCATTATTAGGCAAATGCTTAGAAAGTGAATTTTGTAATTTCTCTCTGCTAAATTCTGGGTGAAGTTTTCGATTCTTAAAATTCTGGAGGCCACTTCCAATACAAGCTTCGTGTGTGACTTAAAATTCAAACCATAAATTATTTGTACTTGATTGTAATACATTCATAAACCTAATTAGGAATAAACCCCTCCTGTATCAATTAGTTTTAAAATACTTTTGTGTAGGAAGTTTCAGCTAGAAGTTTCAGAACTTGTTCGTCGTCGTCGTTTTGAATTAGGGTTTGGATAGGAGACGGCAATGTCGATATTCTGAAATACACAGGCCAAGGATCACAGTGAGTTTACAGTTTCAACAAAGAAAAGACTCACCGCTGAAGGTGTGAAAAACTCACAAATCCAAAGGATGATTTTCCCTAGTACAAACACAAGGACGAAGAGCGGCCCAATGAACCCACCAATCCGCAAGTGCCGGCGAATTCGTTGACCCGTTGTCAAGTAAGGAGAGGACATGGCTTGATCGTAAACTATTTCAGTTCTGGATGTCACATTCCGCCAGTTGTACATTCGGGAAATCCGCTCGTGGACAATATGCGGGTCAATAAACTCCTTCCGGATTCTTTTCATTATTGAATTCTCCAAAGCAATCACTAGATCTAAGAAAGAAAAGATTTTGTGACAATTTTCTTTAAGCTAAGTTTGCAGCTTACCCTCCACCGTGGCTTCGGCGAGTGTAATTATATCAGGCGGCAAGACTTCAGGGATGCCACCAACTCTTGTTGAAACGACTTGAAGCCCAGATGCAGCAGCTTCCACAATCGCCATGCAGTAGGCCTCGGTCAATGACGTGTTGAGGAAAATGTGACCCTGTGTCAAGAAATTACGGACATTTGCATGGTCAAGTGGTCCAAAGAGTCTCACACGGTCACCCAACTCCTCACGAAGCTCTTCAAGGACAAGTCGCTTAGGACCATCACCTCCCACGTAAAAATCTACCTAATTTACAACATCAAGGTGTGAACGAAAAACCCATTAATAGGAGTTAATCACTCATTCCTTACATAAGGATATTTTTTGCAAATGATTGGAATGATTCCGGCCATCAGGTCCACACCCTTTCGATACACCAAACGACTAAGTACGACGATGATAACTGAAAGAAAAATACGACTCCAATCATCATCACTCAATCAATCTGTCAAATTGAGGATGTTATCAACCTTTGTTTAGATGGGGTTTGATCTCTTCCGTGGAAAGAGGCCGGAACACTGTTGTGTCGACTGCGTTTGGTATGACGTAGACATGATCACTCTTGACATGACCACGAAGAACTGTGTTAGCTTTCCTGCAAAGAAACTGCAGTAGAAACAGCAACGGTGCAATTACGTGAATCACGTTGAACTTACCCAATATGGGAAACACAAATTGAGCAATCCACATCGCACAGAGAGATTTCAAGGAATCTATTTGTTATAATTGCACTTGCGTCTGCAAATCCGAACAATGAGTGATCCGTGAAGATACCCTGGATAATGGAACAACTGCGGTTTAAACTTTCTACTTTCAAACACAAGTCAATGAAAGACAAACCTTTATGTTCAGCAGCTTTGCAACGAACAAGGCGTCGTGAGCCAGTGATGAAAAGGCACCGTGGCCATGGACAATGTTAATTTGTTCTCGGATCAATATCTCTCTAAGGAGTGGCATGAGGGAAATCAGCGTTGGCAGGATAGCACCGTTGTAAAACACCTGTGCCGGCACGTAGTATACCTGGAATCAACAACAACGAAAACATAACCTATGCTTTGCAAACTCCATTTACAAGATAACTCAACCTTTAGTCCATTCGACATCCAGCGAACCCCTTTTCGTTCTCCATAATGATGAGTTACCACTACGACCTTGTGACCTCGTTCCAGCAGGCATTGCGATAAGCTAAAGATATGTTCTTCAACTCCTCCCATGTTCGGATAGAAGAAGTCGGAAACCATACTGTATAAAATAAAAATTATTAAAAATCTACAATTCATCAATAGCTGATCAAGCACAACTGCTATAAACTTTACCAGATATTGAATTCTGAACCATCTTTCCTGCTTCGTGGGGTCATAGTTCAGCTATAAATGGACAAAATGAGGTCAACTAATTGTCAAATAAATCTAAATTAACGGTACCGAAAATGGTTAAAATTAATCAAAACTTTTCTAAAAAAAAATTGGCCAAAATACTTTTGGCCGATTCCCGCTTTTAGATTTCGAAATCCACGTGGAACACACTCGCGCCAACTCAATGTCGCCGCAAATGTCGCCCCACATGTCGCCGAGTCTTTGTCTTTTCTTTTGCTGTTTTGGATTTGACCTTTGACCCTATGTTATGAATTGCATGAATTTGTACACAGTTTGTAGATTTTAGTTGTGCGTTTATTGTTCAGTTTTAACAGACAATGGTGTCAATTTGGTCACTGTCAATTTTGTTGCAGAGGTCCAAGGATTCTCCGATTCCGGGAGTAGTCTGTGACATAATCCCTCCGACACTAGCACCACCGTCATCACATGCCCCTGCACTGCTCACTGAATTCTCCAAGGACTTCAAAGACGCGTGATTTCCTTCTGGCAGAGCAGCCATCTTCAATTCGATTTCACTCCCCTCGTACACGTCGGAATCTTCTTCACTCGGAGCAGTTTCTAATATTTCTCCAAAAACCTCAAAAATGGAGATCCGTTGTAGTTCTGGAGGTTGATTGACGATGCTGGTTCGTGTACTTTCAGACTCTTCTTGAATCGTATCTAAATTGGACTCTAGAGCAACTCCTGGAAACTTGCCTTCAACGAATGTTGGGATCGGAATCGGTGGTGCGGGGATTGAAGGAAATGCGACTTTCGTCTCTTCTGGGGCCACTGGGATTTTGTAGTAGTGATGGTGCTGAGTCTTGGAAGTGGCAGGAATCCCCGGTGGAAATCGCTGCTTCAGTTCAGCCATTACTTTGCTCTTGGGATCAACAAACTTTGGGATCGGAGCGGAATTGAGCGGTGCAAAGACATGAGGAAGGGAGGAGTAGTGAGTGAGAGAGGCGGGGTTACGACAACTGCTGGATCCCATGACAGACGCATTTGCTTCAGACTCTAAAGTTTTGACTTGATGTTGCCGGAAGTATGTCATGAAGTTGGTTGTCGACGAGGAGAATGGAGTGGCGTTCAGAATGCTGTTGTATTCCCGTGGCTGCATAAGCATTTCCACTGCAGGATGTCAGAAATGTCAAAGGTTAATTCCAATAAATAGTTATTTGGGTGTTTCACGGCGTGCTTTACACTTTTCTTGGCTCAGGTTCAGAAACTCTGGGATTGGCTTCCGAACCCCTCCACCGTGACTTTGAACTTTCTTCTTGGTTTTATTCACTACGCTTGGAAGCGGGGTTCGCTGGCGTGCCGCGGCGGTTCTAAAAATTCAGGATTTATAGTTAATCACCGCATTTTATACAGTTTTTCAACAACCTTCCACTTCTTGTTGGTCTTCTTCCATCTTGTCTTCCACGGACACGGACTTGGGCACCATTTGATGTAGAAGAAGAGCCACCAGAGATATTATTATTTTGCAAATCCACAGCGAATGAGACAATACTTTCGCCTCCACCGTGTCGTCTCGTTCGGAAGATGCGTCGGTAATTGGCAGCGTTGCGAAGTAATCCGATGTTCCTATTGGCCGTTGTGTTGGCAAGGGTGGAGCTAGAAATGGCCGCTTCGCTTGGTTTATCGCTCTCCTCTTCTTGTCCAGGATCCTCTGCGTCTTCAACGTTTTGTCTCAATTCCGTAGCCATTAGGTTGAAAATCCCGATAAAGTTGACAATTGCAATGGCAATCGAAAGCAATCCAACGAGGAGCATTTCAAGTCCCAGTCTCCACAGGGTTCCACCTTGGAGTTTAGAAATGACCTCTCCACAGCCCTACGGTTGAGAACCACCACATTAAAACCTTTAAAAAGAAAAACCGTTTACAAATTGTTTACATTTCGCATGAGCACCGTCTCCACTGCTTCCACTGACATTTCCGGAGCGAGAATTCCCTCTCCGCAGTCTGATGATGGGATCCTGGATTTCTTGGAGCAGCAAGACTGTGGGACGCTTTGTGATTGGATACTCACAAAGTGGAAATGGAGATAGTCCTTGTAGGAAATGATTCCGCAACAGTCGTTCTGAAAATTTTTAATCATGTGATAAAGTACATCAGAAATCTGTACAGGTTAGGATCGTAGGATTGTTTTGATTGCAGTACCTCCCATTGTACCGTCGAAATCCAATTCAAGTACTCCTCCGCATCAGTTCCATTTGCTTGACGAATTGCATTGAGGATGTCATGGGTCAAGTCCCTGTTGGACTCACGGAGCGTGACCCCACCGAATGCAATCATTGTAACCCCTAAGCCAAGGAGCATGAAACCAGGGATGTACCAGAGGATAGGGTTCTTCCTATGGAATCCAACCAATCCAACAGCCATGATAAGGAGGATGACCACTTGGCCCACCATCAAGACTACAAGTCCACATTTCTCATTCAGTGGCCAGGCACCGTGGAACGAGGACTTCTCCAGCGTCAGCGCATTCACCGTCAGACCCACCACGGCATATGACTGGAAACAAAATATGACATGAACATTGAGCCCATTGCTCGAAACCAGGGATTCTGATTGGTTGAAAATCTCCAAAACCCTAAAACTCACCCCAAGAGCCAGGAAAAGTATGGACATGAAAGGTATGAAGCAAGAGTAGCTCCACCATTGCATCGCTGTAGGTCGCAGGGGTGACCAATTTAGACGTAACCTTGACCCAGTCAATTACAAAAAACAGAATTCTTTGTCTTAGAGTGTCATGACTTATGGAAGAGACAGTTCGACAAACTGGGGAATAGAAAGTTGTGAATTTGAAGATTTTAGTTTGTTTCCAAGCGGATTTTATTTTATACAGAATAAATTTTGGACATGAATCAGGTTCCAGACGTAAGGCAAGACAGTCACTCCGACCTTAGAAAATCAGCGATTCAATGCTGACTACGGCGAATTTTAAGGAGCATAAAATGTGTTTTCGCTTTCTGACATCATGGATTTGGCCGGTGTTCCAGGGATGATTTCTGACTCCACCAAGTCCTCTTCTTCCAGTGGGTCTTCCCAGTCCTCGTCATGACGGTACTTACGATGTCCACGCATGCAACAACAGAAGATCAGGATGAGCAGAATGAGGAAGAGGATGAGGAAGAGGGCAGTGATGAAAGCAATCAAAATGCTATTGAGAAAGACACGGTCCCTCACGACCTCAAGGAAGATCTTGGTCCCACATCCCTCCATAAAGTAAATCAAGGTTATTGGGTATTACTTAAAATGGATAATTGAAAGGAATTCTTGATGCTCACCTCGATGTAGATTTTCTTCAGCCGAGCCGAATGCTTTTGCTGCTCGAGTATATCTTCATTTGTGCATTCATTCTGAGCCGCTGTGACATGGGATTCCATTGAATGCGCCTGACAGCAGCAATTGGGTACAGAGTTCTTGGGGACGCTCCAGCTAATCAATTTGTTCCACTCCGCCCAGTCCTTGTAGTTCCGCATGCCACAACACTTGTGCTGAAATACAATCAAAAGTCTCTCATAATCCATCAAGGGCCTCAAGGCCCTTGAGTCAAGGGTGTCTCAAGTCTCTTACTATTTCCGAAACGACCTTTAGTCCATTCCAGATCTGAAAACTATTCGCCCCATGGTCTTCCTCTAGGAGATGAACGATACGGTTATGCGAGAACTCTGCAAAGGTTTCGTTGCTCGACGCTCTGCTCGTAGCGACTGATCCAACAGTGATGAAGAAAATGATCGCAAGTATGAGCAAGAGGACGAGCTGGAAGGAGAGGAAGCCTCAGAAATCCAACAGCCTCAGAGACTCAAGGGCAATGACCTTTTAGTCCTTACGATAAGAAAGATGCCCAGATTCCGGAACCTTCGAAGCCAGATGCAGACGAGGATCATTATAGCGATCACGCAGAGCACAGCCACTAGTAAACTAATGGCAATCGGGAGTCCTTCGCCCTTTTCGTAGTCATCTTGGATCGTATCTGCCAAAGTGGCGGTGTCATTCCTAGGCCTAGTTCGTAAACGATGGATGTCAACAGAAAGTAGGATAACTTCAACCACCGCCCAAACCTGGAAAATACAAACAAGTGCAGGTACAAAATCCATTGGACCAATCACGAGAGCTTACCAGAAAGCAGATAGCGAGTATAGCCAGGAGCCAGTCGTACCACTGCCATCGACGAAGCCGCCGCGGTTTCTCTACAAATGCATTACGAACTTGCCGCCTCGACTTTCGAAGTCGCCGTCGTCCTCTGCGTCCATGTCCAGGAACGTTTCCATTCCAATCACCCCCCATTCCGGTTATTAGAGGATTCTAAGGTCACTAATCCTAAAGAAAGTTTTCGTGGCGAAACCCCCAGTGTAGAAATAGGATTGTTTACATCAACATAAAAAAAAACTCGCATGACAACGACCCCTCCCGACCTTGCCATGTCAAGGAAGCCACTCACTTACTGTCACGTTCTTTTTACTTCCGGTTTTGACAAAAATGTATTCCATTAAATGGGAATTTCGATATAGCTCATTTTACAACTAATGTTTGAGATGTTTAGACTTTTTAAATCCGCTTTTAACTTTCGAAATCCTTTGTTAATTTAGTTCATTGACGCCCTTCGCAGTACAGAATGGACAATGTTAATAAATCTAAATAAATCACTAGCTAATTTCAGAACCCTAGCTGACTCCCAATCTGCCCAAGTGACCTCTTGGACAATCACATTCTCTAAATGACCCCACTTAAATACAAGCCACAACACTTAAGATTTTAAACAATTATGGATCACAGACCACAAACATTGCGGGTATACTTATATACTGCTCTCAAGTTAAATCTGTAATGGGTACATTAGGAATCCTGAGGACTCGAAAGGGAAAACGAAGATGGAAAAAGTATAAAACTCTAGCAAGGAAGAGGAGGAGGAGTTGTTAAATTCTTTAGTTAATTAGATTTTAGGATAGGTTCATTACAGTTAGTCTGGTTCGTTTTCAGTTGAGTTGGTTTAGGAGAGGTGGAAAGACATTTGGCCTTCTTCGGCAGCAACGCGGAGGCGCTCTCTCATAATCTCGATGGTCGAGTAGTCCGGGAGTTTGAGATAATTCACGCACGTCATCACCGACGGCAGAAAAGCATCCTCGTCCCCCGTGTCAATAGTCTTCCGCACAATCGTCAGTTGAGGCTGCAGAGCCCGGAAACCTAAACAATTATAGGATGGAAATGATTAGAAAATGCACAGGTTGAAATCTTGCTTTGTTTGACTTACCACCAACGGGAAGACGTGGAGATCCAGTGACAAATTGAACAAACTTGCGTCGTTCTTGAGCATCGTATGAAGACATGACTTCAAAGAGGAACTGTATTGCACGTGACTCGATAGTAAATCCATGGTCAGGACGACAGCACTCTGACAACGTCTTGATGTCCCAATTCTCACCCACAGACTGCAAAAAAAACATTGTTTTAGAGAATTATTAGAGAAATCCGAATTTTGTAAATGAATCATACCTGATCTGCACCACAAAACACCATTTCAAGTTCTTCTGGGTAGAAGATACGGAGAGCTGAGCTGGGGAAGACAGCGTCAAATCCTTCACGCCACGCCTCCATCTGACGATTAACTCCACCCACCAACATCCAGTGAACCACCAACTGCAGAAACAATATTAGTTAAAAGGACTTTATCATCAATCATGTTTTGAGCTAAAATCCTTTTACCTTAATGTACTCTTCCAAATTGTAGATTGTCACAGTCGTATCCCTGCCTCCCTTTCTGAGTTCAATCGTAGGATGTCCAGGAAGTGTGAAATCAAGTCCCAGATTGTCAATCCGACATCCATCCAGAGTTAAAGCCTCCAATGCTTCATTCAATTCAGCTCCAATGACTCCAGTCAGTTCCAATTTCTTCTTTGCAGAGACGACACTCACCAACTTCCGAATGCTTTGAGCTACAGTTGAGTCCACATCTGCCATGTCGCCTAGACTCAGGGTTGCCTCTGCTCCCAAAATCCACTTGTACTGAGTCTTGCTCAACGGGATATCAATCTGTAAAAAAAAAAAACTTAATAAGTTGATTCATTGAATTTTGTTTGTTGGACTCACCATCCGAGAATCCATGACTGCTTTGGCCATGAAGCGACCAATAAACTTAAACTTGGATTTGACTTTGGAGAGCGTAGTTGTCTTCACAGATTTCCCAAGTGGTTTTGGAAAGAGACCAACACTTGTCTGCACGTATGACTTTGACTTGACATCAAAGTTGATTTCGTCTCCGATGGAATGTGAAGACTCACAATGCCACAAGTCAAGCTCTTTCTTCTGCAATTCTTGAGAGACGAGGGCGTAGAATTCAAGCGTAGGTCCAAGCCCAGTTCCAACTTCGTTCTCATACTGGACTTCCAAGAGTGGGCGTGAAGAGCCAAAGTCTTGCATCAATTGTTCCGCTTGAGCCAAAATCTGCTCACGGGAGATTGTACGTTTGCGACGATCCAAACGAGGAGTCACACGATCCTAAAAGAACAATTTATAATAAAAATCCATTGCTTGAAATACTTTTATAATCCTACTTCTCGTTCAGTGCTGTTCAGCTCAGGCACGCTATCAAGGAGACGCTGGAGAGCCCGATCTCGGTCAAAGGACGTTGAATAAAAGAGCATCTGCCTCGTTTCAAATGGAAAGAGGAAAGGACAGGCGATTCCAATTTGTTGCAACCATCCCGGGAGATTTCCGGTCATAATAACCTACAAAACCATAGACGAATGTTAGACCCATAGACGAATGTTAAGTTGAACAAACAACTGACTCAACCAATCAGAATTTGTTTCCTTACCACAGGATCTTGTAGCTGGCGTTGAGCCTTAGCTGCCATTTTTGTATTAATAAACTCACTATGCGGAATGAGAGGTTGTCCCGGAAGGACTGGCCAGTAGAGTGAATGCCAATACCGAGAGATTCCATGGATCACACGGAGAAGGGTAAGGACGGGGAGACTCGGATCGGATATCGTAACACTTTCGAGACTTGATGAGAGGTACTTGATGTACGGTGGTTCAGGCGTAGGAGCAATCCCTTCTATACAATAAAAATCATTCAGAATTGACTCTCATAATAAAGTCAAAGCTCATCCTTACCATGCCAAAGTGGGTCTTTCTTTGACTTTGCTGCCTTTGATGATGGTGACTTGCTTTTCTTTGAGCTTTTGGATGATGTTCCACCCACAGCTGGGGAAACTCCATCCTCGCTCACTGGGCGGTAGTAAATGGTATGCGTCTGAGACCAAATTCCGGATGAGCCAATGACAGCCGCAGTGGGATCAATAAAGTCCCCTTCTAACTCTGATCCGAGATCCAAGGTAGGGGCACTAAATTGCCGAATGGCTTGGTATACAGTCATATTGTAAGGAAGGACTTGGTCGTTCATGATGAACTGGAGCTTATGACGAGTGGCCCCTTGGGAAATCACAACTGCTGCCAGGGAATCATCAATGTCGTCGTCACTGCTCGTATAAACATAAATCTCATCTCAGTAAAAAGAATGATAAAGGGACCTAAACAAACTCACCTGTTGTCCTCATCTGAATCACCAGAGTCTCTTGGTTCTCTTGGGCGACCGAAACCACGAACAATGAGATAACGCTCAATCGCCTGTACCAAAGCGAGTGGGTCAATTTTGACTGGACCTCCTTTCCATTGACGAAGACTTGTGCAATTTGGGTGTCGTTGTAAGACGCACTGAAAATTCAAATATTATATTTTTCTAAAATGCATTCAACTATCAGATTTGTAAAACGAAAGCCTGATGGATTACCTTGAGCTGATGTGTATTGAAGAAGCGTAGAGCTGAAGAAGGTGCGACACGTGAGCTTCCAGAGCTTGTTGGCACCTCGTGAACCTTCACTTGGAACTGTTCCAATTGTGACAGGCAGGAATTCAGTTTGATAACTAGGGACGAAAGTCCACTCGTTTTGGATCCACTTCCCAAACATTCCTCCAGCGATTCTCCACTCAACTCACTTAGCTATAAAATAAAATCATAAATTAGTTTTTCAAATTATCACTTCGATTAAACAACCCAAGTTCACTTACCGGACAGTTGGCAAAGACGTGAATAAAGGATCTGAGTCGCTGAGCCCTTGGGGTTGAGTATCCCTTTTCTTCCACAAGGAAACCAAGAAGGGCTCCAATGAGTCCAGAATGATTCACTTCAAACGGAGAAATGTCTGACTCCAGCACAACTGTTCGCAGTTCTTCCAATGCTGACAATACTTTCTTCTCCTGTGTGAAAAGTATTAAGTTAAAGGTAATTTCCTTATTATTAATTCCAGTGAAAGTATTTCCCAACTTGTATTTAATCTTACATTTCTCAACTCCAGAATAATTTCTCCCAATTTCGGTAGAATTCCATCCGGAGCATTTCCTGATCCAGTGGTTGTGTCCATTCCAGTACCTGGCTGAAGAGTGCAGTACTTTTGCGTAAAGGCGAGGGACTGTTCCTTCAACCAACTTTTGATCTGCTCTTTGTACGTGATGGCCAAATAGGAAGAGGAGCTATGACCTCGTGTCAAGTTGATGTTCCCCATTGGGTTCCCCGAAAGAGAGGATCCAGAACCAGATGAGGAAGGAGCATTGTTGTTGTTATTGTTGTTATTTGTTGGCGTCGCACTCGGTGTAGCACCACCGCTTCCTCTCGTCCACCGTGAGGGATGGAGACTGGCAAAAAACCCTGACGATTTCCCACTGCTTCTTCGTCCACTTGGCGGAGCAGGCTGAGTCTGTGGACTTTTCCCACTCTCTTCTTTTCCTTCTTCAAAATGTTCAAAATGTAAATAAAAGCAAAATCTGAATGCGCTATTTTGTATTATCCTTACTTGGGCTTGTGTCCGATGACGATGGTGTGAACACACTTGGATCTTCTTGACGCAAGCGTCTTGATGTGGACGTTGGAATTGGTCGTTTCGACGTTCGCTTCCTTTTGAATGGGTCCAATCTGAAGATCAAAAAGAGTTTTTCTCAATTCCATAAAGATTTAAGAATAACGTGTATTTTACCCTGGCGGAAGGTCTGCCTCGGCTGCCTTTTTCTCTGCACTTGAGCCTCCTGATGCCTTTGAGCTAGCCGAAGGGGGCGTAGTCACATCTGAGCTGGATTCCAAACTGGATGCGCTGCTCATCCCTCTCGTCTGATACATGGGCGTGAAAGTGTGTGCATGTGGTGGAGGCACAGGAGGAGCACCATGTCCCAAAGCCATGTCCATCGAAGTCGGTGGCACAATTAGCGGGAGTGTTTGAAGATTCAAGTTCTGTACGTCCGGCAATGTTGGTACGATGGTTGGAACATTGTTCGAAGAGCCACCGGCTGGAGTAACTGGCACAGGCGCAGCTCCAGGCTGCACAAAAAACCCACCAACACATAAACCAAATGGAGAAACAGGTGGGTGGGAAGGAGGTTTGGGAGGGAGGGAGTGTAGGTTGGATTTGGGAGGAGGCGTCTCCTCAGCAGCCACGCCACCGGCTGGAGGAGTAGCCTTGGGAAGGGCGTGACGATGACGTGTAAATACAGAGGGCATGTGGACACATGGAAGAGTTGGGTGGCATGATGAAGTTGGGTTCTTGTTTATGGAGCTCACAATTGGAATTGATGAGAGTCCGCCACATGGAGCTGAGGAGGAGGAGGCGTGAGAACAGCCGGCTCCAATGATTGTCGTAATTTCAGACTTGATAGGAGAAGGACCAACAACTTCAGATGAAGAGATTCGACTCACTTGGTGAAATACACCTGCGATCAATAAAAAAGAAAAGCATGAGGATCAAATTAATCAACAGTAAGTATCCATTTTTTACCTTCACGGCGGAAGTGGATCATGTAGACTTCAGTGAGCTTGTCCATGAAGAGCGTCGTGAGTTGAAAGGCTCCTACTACAATCTTGAGATCACTTGAGCCCAACATACTTGCAAGGTTATTTGACACTTGCTGTGGTCGCAGAGTCTTTTGAAGTGACTCGGGAGGGAGGAAGTGGACAATACGAAGAAGAGTCTTGACACAAATCTGACGGACAGCAGGCCCAGCAGAAGAACTATTCGCTTCACTCAGTAAGGCAAAGAGAGGGCGAAGGAAGGGAAGAGCAAAATCAGGATGAGACTCCAAATAGGATGAACGGACATCCTCCTGTTCTTTCTCCACAGGCTCAGCTGCAACAGCTAAACGATTAGGTTTAACTCATGATTCTCTTCTACAAAACAAGTTTTACCTGGTGGGACTCTTGGGTTATAAAACGGATTGATCTTCCGCTGGACAGGACGGGCAGTTCCCGACTCTTCATTTAGTTGTTGCATCCCCAAGAAATCGATTGTGTACGTCCTGGACTGAAGAGTGAGGCTGATCTCATCCTCTCCTGATTGGTGAGCAGTCTGGTCAAAGGAGAGAAATAGATCAATAGAATCTTAGGAAAACGAAAAAAGTAATAAGTTTTACCTCAATGATTCGAGAATCAAAGGACGAGTAGGAACTCCAACTGCCACGATCGTCTCTCCATTGCCACTGGATTGCATCTTGGCATGTCAAATGTGGGTGAGTCATCATCGTATTCACAGTAAAAATCCCATCTTTTGGCAATTTGGGAAGAAGCTCTCCAATGACAGTGACGATTTCAAGGAGTTCCTGTGGATTCCTTGGGACTAATTCCACCTGCAATGAAATCATAGCAACATTTCCCAATTATCGACTAATTATCGACTTTTACCTCATCGACAATCATTTCGGTATTTGGATTAGAAGATCCAAGGAGCAGTGAGGACAACGTGCTGACAATATTTTGTTCCAATAACTTGAGTGCAATTTTCGGACATCGAGAGCAAAGTTGAGCCAAAAGTCGCAAAATCAAGATGAAAGTTCCAGTGCTCACAACAGGCGGAGTCACCACCAGCTGAAACAAAGGAAGAAGTTAATTTCATCCACCTGCCTTTGTCCCTTTTGTCAACAACGTACGTTTTGCTGCATGTTTGCCAACAAAGTTGAGCTAGCAATTTCCTCTAGTTTGGACTTGTCATTTGTAAATGAGTCCACCAAGCGGCTAAATGTCAAACAAACACTCTCCACACTCTTCTTGTCCTACAAATTGAGAAAAATAAATATTATACTTCCGCTATAAAATAAAAGGCCTTGGGAGTTGTTTGCTCGTCAATTTCACCTGCTCAGTGAGTCTCCCAGCTAGAAAGCCCAAGGACCCAGAAATCATTGCAAACTCATCAGAGTGCACACTTTGGCAACAATTCGCAGTGACGGCCAATGCAGCTCGTTGGGCTGTGATGCTGAAAAAGTCCAAATACGTCAGACACGCACTGACTCCATTCTGGGTGGGAAAAAAGGCACAAGGTTAAAACCCACTCCTCCTCTGAGCAAATGATACAGGAATTATATCCTTACGGCTTGTAGAATTGTTTTTGCATGACGTCGAGAAAGCATTTCCAATGCAGTGAGACTCTGCTCTGCAACATCCATGCATTGAATGACTTGTAATTTCTCGAGAAAGACGGGGACAGCTTCTGCCACAACTGGAGTAGAGCGAGGGAGAGCCTCCATCATATAAGTAAGAGCACGACAAGCGTGGTTCATCATGTCAAAGTTATGATCCATGGACAAGAGGGTGACAAGGGCTGGAACGGTTTGCTTCACTGGGAAACCCGCTAGCGTGTCTTCATTCCCCATGACGAGCAATTGACACATTTCAATTGCCGCCTGAAGTTGCTGTCCTTCATCACCAGTTGCTTGGAGCCCTTGAAGGAGCTGAGTTGCCTTTGATACTAAAACCAAAACAGATTTTCAATTGTTAATATTTTATATAAATTCATTATTTGAATAAATAGATAAATATTTAATTTCCTACCAGTAGTACTGTTCATTCCTCTGTTTAATAACTGTTGCATTCGTGGAGCCAAAGATCCAAAAACTACAAAAGAAATCAAAAGTTAGTTTTCCTTTGTGATTTGTGTTTGGGATTAATGAAGGTACTTACGATGTGGTGGAAGCCCACGTGCTTCCAGAAGCGCTTGAAGCCTTCCCATTTCACCTTCGTCAGCGTCAGAGTCGGCAGTGAGCATAGCCAGC
>VNWY01000370.1:0-48947 GCA_009869845.1 Pseudachorutes palmiensis
CGTTGACCTTACAGCCCAAGTCGATCATTGGCCTCTTGAAGCAGATTTGGAGGAATTTTTCTTCCGTCAGCAGGGGAGTAGGGAATTCAAGCCTTGATGAGCTACAACGGTCATACCATTTACTCACAATAAATGAGGGGTGGGGGTGCTCCCTCCCGAGATCCCAAAATGGCCTCCACTCCACAGGTCATCAAGGGGCAATTTATTTCCCCTCTCTCCGTGTCCCTTGAGTTTCCCCTGCCTCATCAATCACCGCTCCCGTGACACTTTTGCCCTCCCCTCTTGGCCTTGAGGAGAGGGAGACAAAGGGAGTGTTTTGCCTGTTGCTGTGTGCAACAGGGCGACATTTGAAGGGACGGAAGTGTCCCATTGTATTAAATTACAATGGGACTTATTTTGGATTGGAGAAAGAGGGTCAGTGGGCCAGTTAGAATGGGAATTTGGGTTGTTTTCTTGGAAGAATTTACGACCGACTGAAATAAACGCCCTTCACTTCAGTCGGTCGTCAATTCTCCTAAGGAAAACAACCCAATCTAAATGGACGACACTACTTCCGGCAGCAGCAGCAGCGATTCCAGCCGCACGGGAGGCTGTTCCAGCCACAACACTGCCCCGACACTGCCACTTCCAGCCATCACCAGCCACAATTCCACCGCTTCCAGCCGCAATTCCACCACCTCCAGCCACAATTCCACCACATCCGGTCAGGTAATTAATTATCCACTCTCCTTCCCATCCCATAACTGTTGTGCTTTTTCCTTCACCCAACGGCGTCGGTGTCATTCTGTGGGGAAAATATGACGTCTTTTACTTTTAAAACGTTGGCCATAATTTAGGACTCACCCGGCTACAACGACGTATTTCCCATTGGCTCTGCTTTCCAACCGCTTCACAACGTCAAGCGAGACTTTGGCTTTCTTATTTCCATACAATTCCAGTTCATCAGGAAGAATCCCAATTTCATCTGCTAACTTAATGTATATTTTTGGGTGTTTGAGCCCTCGCAATATCAATATCTCTGGAAACATGAAAATAGAAATTAAATTTTTAGCCTCATGCAAGTCTACAGCAACGCAAACCAGCAACGCAAGCGATAGGAAGCCGAGAGCACTAATAAATGACATAATTTCAACGAAGCCATATTTATTCATCCCCCAACCAGAATATTTCACTTGGAAATGAAAACAAAATTAAGTTAACACTGTAGGTCATTTCAGTCCGAATAAATAATTCCTTTCTGCTCAAGGAAATAAAAATGTTTTACGTCGGAACTGGATCTTTCGGCTCAAGTGAGAGTGGTGCCAAATTCCAGGAGCCACCTCCCCCACCTTGTTTCAAGGATCTAGCTGCAGATATGACGGTGTTTTTCATCAGCATACAGACGGTCATTGGACCTTAAGTATAAACAAGCATTGATTCAAAGAACTCATTTAAAGTGAAATAGAAATTAATGGTTTTACTTACCAACACCGCCTGGAACTGGAGTAATATATCCAGCCACCTTGCTAACCTCGTCGTAAGCAACATCTCCAACGAGTCTTTGTCCAGACTTTTTTGTAGCATCTATAAAACAAACCGTACATGGTCATTTTAAACTTTATGAAATTGAGAAATCGGTAGAGGTTTATAACCTGGAATGGCGTTGATACCACAGTCAATGACTACAGCACCAGGCTTCACCCAGTCTCCTTTCACCATTTCCGCTCGGCCAATCCCAACAACCAAAATCTCTGCAGTTTGAACCTAAAAATAAACTTGTTGTTACATCTGGAACAGCATTGTTTCAGAGCTCATATTCGTTAAAACCTACCACTGACTTGATGTCTTTAGTCTTGGAATGACAAACTGTCACAGTTGCATCGTACCACTTGAGCAATTCTGCAGCAGGCGTGCCCACAATTTTACTTCGGCCGAGTACAACTGCAGTAGCACCGGTGATGGGAACTCCAGTTCTACAAAACATCGTGATTTGTCACACATCAGTAAAGATCAGCACGCTGCTAACAGTCTCTTACCTCTTGATTAACTCAATGCAACCAAATGGAGTGCATGGCATAAACCCAGACTTCAAGTCCCCGGTAGCAACTCGACCTTCGTTGACCGTGGACAATCTGGTTCGAATAATGGAAAAATACTTCTTTAGTAATCTCAGAATCATTTTCAGCGATTAATACCAAAATAAATGGCTAGTTCTGTCTAAACTGAACTGAAGCTTGCTTACCCATCAACATCTTTCCCAGGGTCTACGGCGTCTGTTATCTTATGGGAGTCAATGGGGCTATCAGTGTCTAATGGCATCTGCACAATTATCCCATGAACTTTGGGGTCACGATTCAGCTTATCAAGTTCGGCGAGGAGCTATGAAATACAAAACCATTTAATGACTTTAGTTTATTGTCTTTAGTTGTTAATGACTTTAGCGTGGAAGTGGATAACTATATTTACCTCAGATTCACTTATGGTCTTAGGAAACTTGTGAAGCTTTCCTTCAATTCCAATTTCAGTTGCGGCTTTGAGCTTCATTCGGATGTAAACGTTGGAATCTTCTCGGCCGCCAACTTGAACAATGGCTAATCCTGGACGGTAACCATTATTCTCTGCTGTCATCTTCGTAACTTCCTCCTTTAGCTCCAGTTGAATTTGCCTAAAAGAGCAATAGACATTTTATAATTTCGGATTTACAAGGTTCTAAAAGAGTTCTCACTTGGAAACTTCGGTTCCAGAGATGATTTGTGCCATTTTAGCTTTTGGCTGTCGGACTGCAAGTACTGAAAAAGATTTATTCTGTGAAGTGAAAACGTTGACGTCCCTTTCCTTCTGATTCAATTGCGGTAAACAGCGACTGATGAATTCATGAGTACAGAAGCTGGAAGAAACGAGCTGACTCCCTATTCGGAAAGACAGATACGGACTGAATAACACGCAGAGGAACAAACTAAGATAAAATATTCTGTCACACGGTTGGTTGTACTAAGTCGACGCTCCAAAGAAATATTGAGCAATTGATGGACGTGCAGATACGGCGTGTCAAGATGAAGGCAAGGCGAAGGGCAAAGGGAGGATTCTGGGATCATCCAGACCAGTTTCATAATCTCATTAAAAGTTGTCATCTCGGCCAACTGGAGAGAGTTGACCTTGCCCACAAACACACGCAATCAGTATCAAAGGGTGTTTAGCTGGGAGCGAGTATGCGACCACTCGAGAAAAAAATGATTTACCAACAATAACAGATTCTTTCTTCTCCCATCCATCCCATATCCCTATAATATTTGATACCAGCATTAAACCTATTGTTCTTAAGGAGCAAAGGACACATTATTACGTAACTTGTCAACTCAACAACTTCCAAGGATTACTTCTAATCTTAAGAGACCAGTTGATTGCAGTAATTATATCACATCAAATGTAAATCAACAGCGGCGAATGAGTAAGCATGAAAGCATGAAAGCAGCATTGTTCTAGCAAATGTACAACCTACACCCACTTTTACCTGATTTCAAACATACCCGTACCCTTACTGTGTTGACCTTGTCCAGTTCCGGGGTTTGTAGTAATGAACTTGGAAATACCGAGATGCATTCGAAATAACCGACCCACTGGCATTATGACAATTTTTGGAGAAAACTCCGAGATCTTCGGTTCCTGCTGTTCAAAGATTCTGCAAATGATTTACATTACACCTTCGATTCCCACCCTTCCATTGACGTCCTTGGCCACGTCCTTGGTCCTCCGGGACACTTGACACTGTGATGCAGTTGAAGGGTCATGCCATGTCAAACGGCGGCAGAAATTATGAAAAATTGTTGGACGAAAAATTCGCAAGAATGAAATCCGAAAAATCAGCAAGAATTTCGCCAAGAATTTTCCCGCATCGGAGTTGAATTTTTCTCAGGTGAAAGCCCGGGCCTCTCAGCTTGAGGGGCGCACCGAGACAAAAGAAAGTTTCATATAAAATTACAAAAACTAATTAAAATAATTGTGTAAAATTCATATAAAATTTTGTAAAAGGTTTCTTTACTACAGCTGTGAAAATAAAGAGCCATTCCATTATAATGTATAAATATTCAGGTGGTTGGAACCAATGTAAACTGTGAGAAAATGCAAAAACTTGTTCGCTAGAAATTAATTGAGCTGCTTTTTAGAGATCAGGTGAATGCAGTTTAAAAAAGTTGAAAACTAATGAACATAATTAATGATTCAATTAATTACATTAATAGGAATAAGGTATTTGGTTTGGATTTCTCTTTTAACAAAATTGCACANTCAATTAATTACATTAATAGGAATAAGGTATTTGGTTTGGATTTCTCTTTTAACAAAATTGCACAACTGTTGAAGGACGCTTTTTAGAAATTACAAGACGGCATGAGTTCACTAATCACTAGGAAATGGAAGGCCCACTATTGCTTGCTTCATAAATATTTTCACACTTTTCTAACAGACGGATAATGGGGTCAATATTATAAGGGAAATGAGGGCTGTTTACTAAAGATATTTTGAGCCTAATGAAAAGTCCCATAATTTTCTCTAAATCACGACCACAGGTTGTCGTAAACTTTTCCCAGTTCTTGACTACATACTTGAGTAGTCGTAAGAGGTACAGGAGGAAGCACGTCTCGTTCCCTATCAGCAAATCAACTATGACTGCCTTGTCTTCGGAAATTGTTTCTGCAAAGGCCATGAAAGTTGTGACAGGGTTGAACTCCTGGTAGAAATCAGTGGTAATATCAATTCTTCCGATGAATGATGTGAAGCTGTCAAGAGCACAGAGCATTCCCTCAACGAGGATGTCGTCTTGATCTGAGAATAATTTTACAATCCATTCACAAAGGGGTGTGGCAGGGTGATAAGGAAGGATTGACTTCACATAAGAGTCCAAGTGTCCAAAAACCTCACGAACTGATCGCTCAATGATGACCATGTCGTTAAAGTCAGAGTCCGTGGGTGATCTCTGACCTCCTCCTCCTTCATTATCCTCTGGCTCCTCCTCTTCATCACTGCTATCAACTTCTTCCTTAGTTTCTCTGACGCTGACTGCTACGCATTTGAGTATCAGGAGAACTACTTTCTGAAGTAATGGGATATCACCACGATCCAAATCTTCGGGTTCTTCTCGTATAGGAAATTCTGTGGGACCAATGTAAATTATTGTCGGTTGTGAGGCTAACTTTGCTGCCGAATCTGCTGATGCATCAGTGCTGGTGGCTGGCGCAATGGAAGGTTGAATGGGATCCTGAAACCATTTCTCTCGAGTCTGCGTGGAAGCTAGTGGTGAGGTCAAGCTCCTCGACGACGATGGTATGGGTTCGCATGATGCTGTCCCCAATTGTACAGTTCTATTCTTCCCTTCAATTGGATGTTGCCCACTCTCCCACCCTGAGTCGGCGGGGTTTGTCCATAATGTCCCTCCAAAGGAAGAAAATGATCTGGAAAATGGTACGCCTTGTAGGAATTGTCGACTCTTTATAGAACGAAGAATCAAGTGAGCAAGGTCACAAGGCTCCTCGGGAAGGGAATCCTGGAGTGAGAGAGTGCTTCCGTAACACAGAATTTCATTGAAGACGTCGATGAGCTTCTTCCATAAAACTGAAGGCAGGGCAGAATTCAGGTGGGATACAAAGGAATCCACTTGAAGGTAAAAATGCTTCGTGTCCACAACATTCAAGTTTGACTTGACTGACACAATGCTTTGCCATAGGGAAAGGAAAGTAGTGATTGAGTACTCCCACTTGGTTTCATAGTTTGACATGAGGTTCTTGAATTTTGTGATCAAACGACTCCACCATGATTCCAAAGTTTTGATACAAATATCCTTGATTTCAAAGTCTGTTGACTCTGCATCGTCGTCAATTTCGATTTTTGTACATTGAGGCTTAGGATTGCATTTTCCATGAAGGCCGCTTCCAAGTAGTTGCAAGGGATGCTCATCTTCGTCATTATGGTCAATGACCCCTCGGAAAACTTCTAGACTGTGGGACACTTGAAGTGGAATTCTACTATTGCTCACGACAGAGTCCAGTAATTCCTCAAAGAGTTCGGCCACACTGGACACCTTTGTCCAAATTAGAAAAGACGTGAGACACTTTGCGGAGATGTAAGAAATAAACTTATTAGATGAGCCTAAAAGTTGCAGCAGGGTTTCCCAAATCCCCTCATCGCCAGAAACAGCAGTCGCCATTTCAGACACTTTTGTGCAAATAAACCCAATTCCGCGTTGGCTAACGGCCAGCTCAAATAAAAGTTTGAGCGTGCTGATGAATTGGATGGTATAATTTGATGAAAAATCCGGGCAAGTGTTACCATTTTCGCATTGTAGGAGTGAAGAAAAAATTGGTCGTTGGAGCTCAATGGTGTCTAATTGACATAAACAGCCAGTTAGAATTTTCTCTTGCATGGCTTCCAAGTTTCGGTAATACTTCAACCAGTCAGTTTGTTCAAAGGGGTGGGCATGGGGTAGAAGTTTAGGGCGTTTCACAACAGGGCCCTCCATTCCCTTGTGTCGTTTATGAAAATCTTCTTTTGGAGGCACTTATACGGGTATCACACAACTTGGAAGCACAATGTTACGCGATAATGGGCGATTTACTTGCAACTTCAACAGCGGCCGGCGCTTCGACTTCGCGACGCCAGGTGGTAACATGGTAATTGTGGATTGTGCAAGAGCGTAGAGAGATTGGGGTAATGTCTGCAATGTCCGTATCCTTGACAAACGTGAATTTACTTCCTAGGGTGTATTTCAGGAATTCAAACGTTGTTTTGATATCAGGATGGTTGAATCCTTCATTCTGAACCAAAAAATTATTAGTAAAATTAAATATATCTTTAAAAGAACATAAAAAACATACTCGATTTGTAATTCGAGGCCAGTTGTAGTCAGACACGATGAATAAAAGACCTCCTGGCTCAAGAAATGGGTACAATCCTGTAAGAACAACTTCGGGGTCGATGAGTGTAGTCAATACTTTTAGTACAACTATCACTTGAAATAAGCCAACTTGTAAAGACAGGCGTCCTTCTGGATTGGCGTGAACGATTTGAACATTTCCTAGCGACGGCACATCCTATTGAGTAAGAAAACGGGCATAGAGACTCGCAAACAAAAAATTAAAAACCGAGATTACCTTTAGACGAAGGTTTTTGAATTTTTCAAAAATATGATTGCCATGCAGCGTGGTCTTATTAGTCCTTAGACTCCCTTCCAGTGGAAAGAAGTAAGAAATATCCTTCCCGTTTTGGAATTGGTAAGATGTGACGACCTTCGTGAACGAATCTTCGATCCCCTTCACTTCGGTGAAATATTTGGATAGTTCAAAGGCGAAATGGCCAGATGAACTCCCCAGAACTAAAGCCCGTCTTAGCTTTCCCTATAAAAGCAAACAACAAAAGATTAAAAATTAACTGGTACTCTTCCTACATAAAGCAAAGCAATTTAAACAGGGAATTTTAGTGGGAATTACTTGAGAAGGTAAATATTGGCGAATGTAGACTGTTAGATTTGCGTTGAAATTAAAGTAGCGATCAGGAAGCTCCTTCAGGTACTGCGAAGCACTTTCGTCAGCCTCATAGCAAGTTGCTCGAAAATCTCCAAAATCATGTTCCAATGTCGTCGGTAATTCTAAATCCTCATTCCCGACACGATGATTAAGGGTGGACAACTTCTTGTACAAAGCGTATCCCACAAAGCCAAGACCTGCCCCAGACATAGATTTAAGATTAAATTGCTAAGAATTAAGCTGCGGAATGGGGTTACAAATTAATTGGGCATCTTAAATGAAGTTTCTCTTTTCTTACCTATAGTCACCGTCGGTACTGCCAATGCAAATACTAATTGCTTCTGGGAAGGTTCGATTCCTAGCACTTTCATCACTAATTTGACAATCAAAGTGGGTCGATAAGGTGCCTCGTCCAAGTACGACGGTCCTCAATGTTCTACACATACACAGAATCAATTAGATTGACCTGAACGCCTGAACCTGTGTGCCTAGAATACAACGCGACGCTTGTGCAAGTTGAGCTCTCACTTTAGAAGAGAATACCTTACCTGGCTAAATAATGAGATGCAGGTGTGGATTGTAAGGCCCTTGAGCCCTTGAGAGCCGAGGAGATGCCTTATGCTGAAGGACACGCGTGAACTTTACCTCTTTTTATGTAGGTAAGGAGGTGAATTAGCCGGACGAAGGGCCCTCTCCACGATCAAAGGATCAGCAACCAGTCCTCAAGGACCACCACCACTTTATAAAAAAAAGATGAAGTTGCTCTCCTCCTCAAGGAAGATGAGAATTGAGTTTTGAGCTTATGGAAATTCCTGTGAGCTGCTCTGTGTGCCTTTTGGAAAGGATCAAGGTCATTGAATCCAAAGGTTCAGTCAATTCTCGCCTCAAATAAAATAAGACAGAGCGGTAAAAAAAGTGACTGATCAGGTCATTCAAGGTCAGAGGCAAAGGTCATCAGGAACCTGTTGATTAGCCACATTCCAATGACATTTCAGGAATCATTGGAATTTGCGGAATCCCACAAAGTGAGAATTTGTCACATTTTTCCGCAAGAAAAAAAAACAGCGCGAAATTCGAAATTATGAGCAGCCAATGACTGCCAAATTGGGCGTAATTTGAAAAGCCAATAATCGAGCTTAATTAATTATAAAAATGTTTAAAATAAAATGGAGTAATTATACTTAGTTTAACATCTTTATATATAATTTATAAGCTTCATTTTAGGATAGAATTTGACTTGCAATACTGTATTGTCCAGCAGTAATGTTGGATGAAATGAGGGAAACTAGAAGTGAGTTTTAGCCGTGCTGCAAGCGCGCACGTGGATGTCTGAGATTTTAATTGGAATAAGAAGTTTAGTAATTTGAAGTTTACGACGTTAATAATTACAGCTTAAATCGGTTCATTAATTGCCAGAATAGGTAATCTAGACATAGCTATACGCGTAACTTAACCTAATAAACCTAACCCTCTTCCTTGAGAGTCTAATTATATCCTAATTGAATGATCAAATGATGGTTCTTCTGGTTTAGGAAGATGTACTGTGTTAATTGATTTTAGTTTTTCTGAATTGCAGTTAAATCTTAAGATGCCACAAGGAAAAATGAAAGTAAAGGCTAATAAGCCCCTGAATCAGGTCAAGAAGGATCTGTCGAAAAAGAAAAAATCAGGCTCTGCTCAGAAGAAGAGTAAGTTTTGTTTTTAAAAGCGTTTCACGATTATGATTATTTTAAAATCAAATGATAATCAACTCATTTTTTTTAGATCGACCGGCTCTGCCAAAGCAGAATCTAAACACCCTTCGTTCTGAAATTACCAAGAGCATAAACGAAGCGAATGAAAACACGGCAAAGGAGAGAGCTAGTCTGGATGGAAAATCGTTCCGTGTCATCCCGTCTCCGATCTCTGTAACGGCCTCGTCTACTTCCAAGTCAAAGAAGTGATAATCAACAGTTGGATTAATTGTGTAAATCTACAGTTTGTAAGATCGTTCCATTCTTGAAAAGCTAACCATCAAAGACGATATTTAAGAACAGTCCCTTCATTCAAAAGAGTAATAAATGGTTTTATTTTAATAGTTTTAAACTTAACCTAAAGTTATCCGCCAATGCGGTGATTTATCAAGAATAAATACTAATAGTTGATGAGTAAACTTGAGCTTTGAACGTATTATTTGATAGTATGAGTGTATTGAGCCTTTGCTTGTTCCATTCTGGCTGTAAAATCTTCGACTTGGTCCTAAAACGGTGGTCAGAAAATGTGTTTAAGGTTATTAGGCTTGTGAACACTTGTCTGGATTTGATTTTGAAACCTTACCTTTATAACGGCCTTGCAGTTTTGTCCTGCGCTGTGGAGAATGTTCTCGAAGCAGTTGTAGATGAAGTCGTTGTTCATGAATTTGGCGTAGATGTTGAAGCGTTCACGGATTATTTTGAAGCTCCTGTCGTTGTAGAATAGGAGACTGAGGCAGTAAGCAGTGTCCTCTGCGCCACTCTCAAGATAGCTGCAAACTACTGAAGCGATCCACCAACTTGTCCACAATCCCTACGACTTCGGTCACCTTCTTGAACGGTTGAAGAAAGTTTCTAGAGGCATGGAAGGTCAATTTGGTCATTGTCATTCCATCTAGGGTCATCATCTTCAGGGCATACTCACCTCATAATAAGCTGGAAGTTCTCTTTGGTAACTTTTTCATTCCCGGATATTCGAATGACCATGTCAGGAATGCAGCTGTGAAGCATAGTGTCCTTTTCTTGACACTCTCGAAGGAAGTTATTTGGCCACATCTGCATAAACAATTAAATTAAATTCCAGTTTTTTTTCAATGCGTCTCATGCTATCTCATGCTTTACCTTGAATGTATTCCGATTCATCTGCAAGGCATAGGATGGTGTCGGGTAGAATTTCACGGAGTTTGAGGACATCCGTCTGGGTCAAGTAGACCACGAAATCCAATGTCATGAGACGAACTTTCTCCTGCTCAGCTCCAAAACTATAAACATTGAACACACATTAATGTATGTTTCATTGAGCGCGGGCTTAAATTATTACCCAGATGCAATGATGAAGCGATTACATTCTTCCATCTGGTTCGGATAGGAATTATTCAATAAAATTGCCATCAAGAGTAATTCCACTTTCTCCTCAGAGGAAGACACGACTTTCCAGAGTTTGACGAATATCTACAAAAAAAAACTGTTTTCAACGAATTGCATTTACTTTCACTTTCCATTACCTCTATTCCGAACTCCATTCCTTTTGATCCGATCAACATACATGTTCCAAATGCACGCAGAGTAGCAATCCGCAGTTTTGGATTCTGGAGTTTTTGGTAACGACGGCAAATATGCTGAATAACTTGCCAGTAGAAACCGATTGCTCCATCCTCGAAGGAAGACTCCAAATAAGTCTGGACTGTTTCAGCGTCCTGATCAAATCCAATTTGCCCCACTACGGCTTCGAGCTGAGAGAACAACAAAATGCCAAAGAAAGGGCTTAAACATAAAGAGGACGAAGGGATTTACCTCATCTTGATCCATCATGTCCATCGAATCGTCTTCCAAATATTCATTAAATGTCACTCTACTGGCTCCACTGGACCTGGAACTTTGCTGACGGCGCTGTACAACTGGATTGTGATGAACAGTATCAATTTGTCGAAATTCCTTTCGTTTCTTGAGTTCATCGAGAATAGTTTTGTTGTGGTAAATGGCGTGCTGCCCGGTAACGGCTCCCGCCAGAGCCAGAAACCTACATTAACGTTCAAATGTAAGGGCTTATAAACACAAAATGATAAAAATCAGCACAGCACAGACTTACTTGAGGAGGGTTCCCTCAGTCAATTCGAGTTCATAAGTGATTTCCTCTGGATTTATTACGCTGCCTGTGTTAAGCCCTGCTCCAAAAAGTAGGGCATGGCTCTCCTCAACCAATCTTGTAATTACGTCCTTGGGTTGCAGGCAGTAGTTGTAAATTAAAGTTATTCCAACTTCGATGACTCCGAACAAGCCGTCAGCAACATCATTTCCACAAGGTGAAGCCAACGAATGCTTGATCATATCGTAGATCGTTTGAATCATTCTCGAATCACTCGCAACCCTGATCAGAATGTAATATAACCCATAGGTCCAAATTAAATTTAAAAAAATTCAAGTTTTACCTTGTTGTTGGTACATCGGAACCGCTAGTTTGTTCGTCGAGCAGCACTGCCACTGTTTGTAAACCAAGATGCCCGAGCTCCAAGTCCTTAGTTCCACGTTCACCGAGAACCACATCCAACAGTGGGTCAAACAATGAACGAATTGAGTTGCGATCGGCCCTGCAAGAAGTTGAATTTTGAAAGAGAAATTTTAAATTCCGATCACTTACTTTCCACAGGTGTACAAAATGAACATGGCAGTTTTGTCAGCTCCGTTCCCACAGTTTGTTATTTTCAATGACACAATGTCCCACAAAATCTAGAATTCAAACGTTTGAAAGTTTATCATCAATGACTTTAAAATGTTTCTTACCTTGAGTTCATGTACGTGGATTTTTTTCTTTCTCATCATTTCTTGGATCAAAAATGATACATGACCCCACTTCTGAGGCCCAAGTCTCTCGCACAAACTCACAAGTCTTTTGATAAAATTCAGAGGCCTAGAATGAAGACAATTAGTGGTAATTTACCAAAGGGATTTAATAAAACGTTACTCGTCGGAGTCTTTGCCCTTGAAGAAGATATGGTAGAAAGGTTCCAGGATATTGGCGACCATAGATTCATTAATTCCGCTGACAATGTCCAGAATAGCTACTTCCACATTTGGTGGAAAAGGATAGTCAAACATTGACAATGTGCCGAAAAGGGAGAGTGCTTCGATTTGATCGTTCGGACTTCCCTTTTCCAGAAGTTGTAGAGCATTGGGAATAATTGTGTCCACCAAGAGTTCACTCAGAGTTTCACAGATCTGCAATTAGCACAATTATTCAATCAAAAACAGATAATTCGTGTTTTACAAAGTGCAACTAACGTGCAAGTGCTTATGGAGTTGCCGAGCGTTATCACTCTCAACAGATTCCAAAATTTCAGCGGCACTTTCATTCATCTGTGTGTTCTCATTTTCTTGTAAAGTTTCAAATTGAATCCCCATTTCTCCTCCAATGTACGCTCGGTACAAATCGAATGAATGATTGTCGGCAAATGTCCTAAACGGAATTAAATTAATTACATTAAAGAAAATAAAATCAATTATAATTAATATGTAGTAAAACTTACCTGAAAAGCTCCTCGTGGGCAAACTCGACAGTAGTGCGGTAAAAACACTCGCAAGCTTCCCAGACTTTCATCTCGTTTGCCAATTTGCGGATATACTCAACGGCAGATTCTGGCGACTGTCGGAGGAGATTATTTACACATTAAACATACATATAAATTAAATAGTCAGCTTTTACATTACTTTTAGTTCATCAATCAAAGGGCGGTGACACAGAGCCTTTCCCATGTAGGTATTCGCGATGTAGTCCGTAAATTCTTTGATGTAGACGTTGACTATGGTTTCTTTTTTGGCTGATGGGACGTGTGACAGTCGTTCTTCCATAAAGGCACGGCGTTGACCCAAAACGTACTCATGGAAATCAGCTGTGGTGTACTGAATAATTTAGATTACAATCTTTACTTCCAGCATAGGCCTTTGAAATTAAAACGGAATGTTTACCTTTGCAACAATGGGGTGAGTGTTAATAAGAGTGCTGAAGTAGTTGATGGCATTTTTCCTCGAAGTAGCGGCGGAGTCCAACATCCGTTCGGCGATTTCTTTCGAGAATTTCAGCATTTCTTCCCCAAACAAGCCCTTGTCCTCAACAATTTTGGACAACAAGTTTATAGCCTAAAAATTAAAGTAATGCATCTTATGTCTCATAAAGTACACTAAATAATGTGATGCGACCAACCTTGCTCCGTACGATTGCGTTTGTATCGTAAACAAAGTCGAGGATGTTGTCGATCAATTTCAGCCTAAATGGAATTGACTCTTCGTCATCAATTTTCTTGGCATCGATTTCCGCTTTTTGCCATTGCAGGATTTCTATGAGGATTGACAGAACAGCATTCCGAAGTGCAACAACCTATAAAGAACCAAGTCATAGGTTCATCATATCATTGTTTGATTGCGATTACAATTTGTAAGTTTACCTCTGAATCCATAAATTGAAGGACGTAAGGTAAGGCGTGTTCTTTGATCTCTTGAGGAAACGTTGTTCCAATGTCGACTAAGAAAACGGTAAATCCTTTGTCTATTTTATCCTTGTACTCAGGGTTCTGGATCACTTCAACTGCCCGAGCAATCGATATTCATGATGACTCTAGGCAAATTGTAGTCTCGTTTCAGCCCAATCAGGATTTTGCAAACTGCTCGTGCAGTGTCTTCACTGTCAAGGATGTTCTGAGAAAATAGATATATACATATAATCCATCCCATGGATTCTTCTTAAAATAATTCTTTTTAAAACTTAATAGCACCACTTACAAACATCAAAATGCGAATGAAATCATCCTCCATATTGAGAGTCTGGATGTAGTGTGTAAACATGTCCAAAACAATATCTGACCCAGCGTATATCCCGTAATATTTCTCGAGATCCAAACTTCACACTATTGCTCAAGGAATGCAGAATCAACCTGTAAGAAACATTTAGATTTTAACAACATCTCAAAGTTAGGAATAAACTTACTCGTAGAAGATCTTTTTGTTGACCATGTTGACATTAGATTCAAAGACAGTCAAGAGATTCATTTTCATCACAGGGACAAGAACACTTAAAATCTTGTCTTTACCCTTCCCCCAGAACTTAAATGGCCGTTTCACCTCGTCTGTCGCTGATCTTCCACGGACTTTTTTCTGAACAAGAATGGTTTGTAACTCTAGAGAAGTAGCTAAACTCCTCCAGTATCTTATGACACAGCCAGATTATAACGCCACACGTAAGTTGAAAGTACTTGCACCTTTCCGTTTCAAGATTTTCTAAAATTTCTTTAACAGGCTGGAGCTCCTCGGATAACTTCTGGACAGCTAAAAACAAAATCAAAATGTCAATAAATAGAATTAAAACTGGACTTTTTTACGATTTAAATAACTTACACAAGTAAACAATCTCAACGAGTGCTTTCTGTACCGATTCTTGACATTTGTCAGCTCTCCTGATAACAGTGACCAGAGGAGCATATCGTGTGAAGAGCACGTTCAATCCAGAATTCCTAATCTCGGAAATCAGTTCTGAAACCAAAACAAGTTAATTTCTGTGTGGGATTTTCGGATTTTCTAAAGTATAAGTTAAGAATATTTACCTTGAATGAAATGAAGCTCACGATCCTTGTCGACGTCGTCTACAGTGACGGTGTATCCGAGTTGGCTCATGTAGCCCTTCATGTCATTCTCGTTGAAGCAAGTCATCGTGGTGCTTCATACGCTGATAAGCAAACTCTCGTAGATTTCACACTTGGTCGGTTGTTTCCCCACACCTCAGTGTTGCTGTAGTTAATTGGCTAGTTAATTTCACTAAAATTTTAGAGCAAGAGAAGACAATGAATTTGCAAAAGAGCTCATTCATTCAGCAAAAAGAAAAACGGACAAAAGATGACAGAAAAAAGAAGGGAACTTTTCCCCTCCATTTCGGCCCATTTCTGCCCGCCTTTTCTCACTGTACCCCTCCAGGTTTCCACTTCAACAAACACTAACTTTAACCGCGTCTTAACCTTTGACCTTGACCTATTTTGGGAATCAAGCTAATTTTACTAGACTTCCCATACTTTTACCATTAACTTTGCAATTCTGCAAAATAGAGCCAAGTCATTCCTTATATTCTAATTACTGTTTGGCCGTCGGCCTGAAATAATTTCATTAATAGATTATAGGCTTTGTAATTATTTCTTTAAGTTTTATTATATTATTTTTTATGACGGAGATTCCTTATGATAATTGGTGAAGTTGGATTATTCAAGTATTTTTAGGCTAAATAGGATGAATGGAATGCATTAATGATGTGTGGGTTTTTTGACAAAGAGGTTGCAAATTCCAAATCTCGTTTCCTAAATCTGCATGAAATCTAAATAAACAAAAGTTACAGGATTAATGATTTGAACAGGGGAACTGATCATCATCGATGAGTTTAGTAGATGTAAGCTTGGGGACATTATTTACCTGGTTCGTCGGTCCAACTGGATTAAGGGTTACCAATAGTTTGATTTTCAGAAGACAATCCGTCAGAGACAAGGTCTTGAGCTCTAAAATAATATTAATAACAATTAAAATTACCATTACTATCAAATTAAGCTGAGAAGTCAAACTTACGTTTCCTCTGTTTCCACTGGGACGGGAACTGCTTTGGGTAAAATAAAGATTCTTTCCGGAGTGCCAGGGTTTCCCGGCACAAGGGCAATCACCTTCCGTCCACTATCAATCAATCCTGAGTGACATGGTCTGTAACATGGATTATTCAGGTAATTTATTCTACATTTTTAGTGGAAGTAATGTTATATTATCCCTTACCTTGTACATGGTGATATCATCAAGCTCAATGTTGAAGTCGACATCAGCCGGTAGGTCCGCAACCTGTGTTTGCGGAGTGTTGCCCATTTTACTGTACCGTGGACACTGGATGACAATCAATTAATAATCAATTAGTAATCACATAACTAAGAAATAAAGAAAAAATCAGCCGGAGCGCGGAGGCCGTATGGCTCGGAGCTGGCGATGATGAGGAAAACTACGAGGGGCTCCGTTCAGTAAGCAGCCGAAGCGGCATTCAGTCAGCGCAGCGGCCTCAACCAGCAGTCCAGGCAGCTATTTTTAGCAGCTCAATGTGAATGGAGCACCTTTCTCAAGCTGGCTCCGTGCCGGTCTTTTGAAGTAATTATTTAGTTGACAATTTTGAAACTCATACTGTTTAACTGTTAACTATTAACTGTCTTTTTGGTGTTCCTCCCTTATATGCCTTTATGCCTTTTGAAACTAATTTAGGCCGACGCTTGTTCGGGAAATTGACAAAATTCGATGCGACAAAAGCTTGAGTGTAAAGTTCAGGCTACATGGACATCGTAAAAGACTGAGCCATGATCGAAAGTTAGACGATATCAGGTAATAACTAAAATCAAAAAAATTCTCAAAAAGTAGGTTTTCCGCAAATTGAAGGACTTATCATTTACATTGAGCTAAAAATGGATGCAGGGTTGCAGCCGCTGGCCCATTACTCCTACTTCTTTTAAGTAAACTGCTCTAGCTACACCATAGTTCATTAAACCCATGTAGCAATGTGTTAATCATTTTCGATTTTTACGGTTTTACTAATGATATGTAATAATAATTTACGGTTAGAAAGAAAGATGAATAGGTCACTGGTAGGGGCCGCTGACTGAATGGAGCCAACCACCACCAGGTCCAACCGCAGCCTTCGGACGTTTTGCCCGTCTTTGTCTCTAAAACCTGCAACTAAATTCAAATCAAAATGGCTATAACGTTTATCCAATTAAAAATCTGTAAGCAGCCTGAAAGTTCATAATATTAAGCTCCAATTAATCACAAAAATAAAATAATCAATTGCAATACTTGGACTTTATGTCCTTGGGAGTCCTTTTTCACTTGATTTTTAATTATAAAGTTCCTGAGTCTTTGCTGTATTTTCCTTGGTGAGTGTAATTACGATCAGGGTGTGTTGGTCACTTATACCCCCTCCTTAAGTCCATAAGATCTTAATTGAGTTTTAGCGTAGTCTCCATCAAGGAGAAAGTGACAGGTTAATCAAAATGAATCACATTGCGCAAAAGAAAAAAGTGAAAGTTGGTTAGTTGCGTGATTACGCCTTTCCTCGATTAACTTTTCAGTTGTCTCACGTTCTAAACACGTAATCTCTCGTTTCCTCTTGAATATATGCACAGGTGGGTGAGGAATGCTAAAATCCCTAGGTTTGTTGCTAATATTCGCTGTCTAGTGAATTTTGTCTTTTTAGAAACATATTTTTCATATTCATCTTGTGTTAAACTTGTAGGATTTTCGGATGAGCTCATCTCTGGAGAAGTGACAGTAGGATATGAGCTTGTTCTAAGGGTTTCCCACAAATCCAATTAACACAAATTGGATGATTCCGTAGCTACTTTCTGTACTTTCTGAGAGGGCTAATAATTAAGGATTGTTTGACATCCTCCCATCATGCTTACATGCCACTCCTGTTGACACCCGCCATTCCTTTCATGAAATTAGTTCGTGTCTGACTGCATTTTCCCACATTCCCACTCAGGAAAAACCTAATCAAAGAAGAAGTGTCACCTGAAGGAGAGGTCTCTTCTGGAGAAAGTCGGGCTTTCATTTCAAGTATATTTGGACGAAAATGGAGAGGCATTAGTTAATTTAATGTTTGTTTAGATGCATGTCAGGTGAAAAAGTCATCATGATAATGGCAGGGTGTGAGTATTTTTTGATAATCTCCGTTCCAATCTCTTATGAGCACAAAGGCGTGTGTGGGTCTTCGAAATAAACAGGAATGTTGGTGAAAGTATTAAGGGAAAGTGTCACAGCACTATGGGCATGACGGTGGAGCGAGAAATGGGAAAGTTGGAAGTCTTTCCAGACCGACGTTTCTTGACACTCGATATAATCTTTGAAAATTCCTTGCTGTGAAAATTTTCAAAGTCCCAGGAATCAAGTAGAGTAAAAAGCACAAAGGGCTTAAGTCTAAAATGGGTTTTTACTACAATACTAGCCATACTGAAGGAAGAGAAAACAACCTGACAGGAAAGTAAGCAGAACTTTCACCAAAAATTACTTTTTTGCTAACACTGCTTCCGCTTTTGCTTCAGGACCTAATGATTACTAAACGAATGAATGGATTACAATTTTTCTTTTTTTCGATATCATTACGCAGTGGCTCGAAACTTGACTAATGTTTTCTTGCGGGAAGAGAAAAAAGTTTTGATGAATTAGGATTAATGACTTTCTCTCAGAAGGATGGGGATATCAGCCTTTATATAATTTACCAAATGGAAGGAAATGCTGCTCTTAGTAACAAATCTTAGCTCGAATCACAGCAGACGCCAAATTATTCTCTCGGCAAACTAGGATGGAAAAATTTAAGTTGTACCTGAAAAAGTGAAAACTGGAGAAAGTCGAGAGGGTGCCTTTGACTATGAAGGAAAGGAAGAAGTAATAAAACAGTGCGTGGCATTTTCTCAAGGATTCCAGATATTGGAGTTCCGTCGAGTATTACCACTGCACTGCTGGTGCTAGGTTACGACGCGTGAAAGCCAAGCTTTGGATTTTAAAAGTAAGAAGGAGAGAGTCTCACCCGGTTTTTCGTATTTCACATTTTTTGGAAAGTGTACAATTCTTCTTTCACTCCCTCCCCCTTCCTGCTAGGACACGACAGTTTGAAATTATTTTTGTGGGATGAAGAATGGTTTTAGATGAAACTTTCGGTGCATCCTGGAGCAGGGAGAACATATTTCTATACAATATTTACAGCAACAAACAAAATAAGTTGGAAAACGACAGAGGGAAAGCATCCTCTATGGCATACTCCATGGCATCCTCCATGGCACCGCCAAGTGTTCTTGCATTGCTACGAAAATGAAATGCTGTTGCATGTTCTGCATACCGAAGCAACGTGTTTGTATATCTGTACAATCACCTCGCAAGTTGACTTCCTGATTCTTGAGGATTTACTAGCTTAAATATAAAAACTCGGAAGAAAGGATCATACCCTTCTTTTTAAAAGAATTTCAGAGAAACCAACAGAGCTTTTGTAGGATTTAAGGTTCCATTCAAATGGAAAAGTTGACCAAAAGTGGCCGTTGAAGAGACAGTCGAAATGAGAGAAAGCACAAGAAACTTATAGCGACAAAGAAAATTACACCTAAGCGTAAGCTTTCACACTCTTCAGTTGAGTTTGCGCTGCATTAACCACTTATAGAAGCCATTATGTTCACTATTTTTCAAAAAGGTGATTCCATTCGATGAGAGCGTTGCGCACACCCATAGGAGTTGCACCGGAGGAGCGCTTTGTATAATAAAAATGTTTTGCGAGAGTTGAACGAAGAAGCGCACACATTCAGGATTCATCTGAGCCATAAGCATGCAACGGAATTGATAATTTAGAGCCATTCTTATGCCAAATTCATTTCCATTTTATAGAAAGGCGGATGCGGGGAAAATCCCATTTTTGAGATAGACTCCACTTTGCATCCTTTTGATCTCATGCCTAACAACATGAAAAAATTGAGAAAACAAGCAGGATAATTTTATTTACTTGATCCGACCTTGTAATCTTAATTCTTTGTCGAATTCAATTGATGTAGCTAAACGTCCTTGGAAACTGGTGCAGGTCAAATAGAAGCTAGAGTTTCATTCCAATTCTACAACCCAATTGCTTATAACATGCTGCAAAAAGGTAAGTTCTCAATCATACAACTAAATATGTCCGTGCCATGGATTTAATATAAAGGCTAATCTAACTTTCAATAATCCATAAACATAAAGCTGCGTTTGGATCCTAACTCCAATTGATGTTATTCCTCGTTTTATGAATTTTGGACTAGGTTTAAGATGCATAGTGCATCTCTCCAACCATCGACTTCCAATAACCATAAATGTTGATGGAGCATTACGCAAAGTATCTCGTCCCTATTGTTGAATCCAAAATCAAATTGAACTTCATCTTCATGAGGTTACCATTATTAAGTTCCTCGACAATACACACGCGAACGTCCTTTTACAAACTTAAAGTGTTCCCAATATACGCATGCTCCGCGGAAATCTCAGATGCGTCTTCTTTGTTTTATTACTTATTATTTAGTCATGAAAATGACTGAACTTATCCTGAATGAGTCCAACCAGCGATTATAAAATGCAGCGCAATTTTCCTTTAGAAAATAAAAATTTATACCAATCTTAGAATAAAACTGTGGGGTTCAGATTTTTTGTGCGCAAAAACGCAGTGTGTGTGAAGTCATCGAATCACATCACACCCTTTGCACACGCACAGCTCAAAATGTATAATTAATGCTTTGGGAATAATGTTGTTGCTTTTAGAATTCATTGATTAAGTACAAAGGCAAGGAAAGAGGCTTGGAACTATTACTAAATAACCACTACTTTTTTCCCGATGGTGTTGGCAGAATAATTTCATAAAGAAAAGAAGAGGGCGGAATTTAAATATTTATCCGAATGGGAGAAAGCAGTTGAGATGGGCTTGCGTTCTTCTCTTCTCTCTCACTCAACGGAGAAAGGTCGAAGTCCCGCTGCACATAAACGTCGTTTGCTAGGAAGGAAAACGAGAAAAGTCAGCCAAGTTTCCATGCAGTTGGAAGCTAGAAGCTACGAATAGTGGAACACCACATCGGGAGTCGCTTACTTCAGGACACTCACACACCAAGAGAAAGCCACAAGTTCCGGATTAGAAAAACTTGCTTTCCCTCTCGACCAGTTGTCAAGAGCTCGCCAGACTTTCACCACCGCCATCAAAAATCCCAAGCTCAGTGTTGTGCGTGTTAACAAAGAAGGCTTAAACTTCGACCTACAATTTTCAAAAACTAAATTACAATAGGGGAAAAAGTTATTCAGTTGGACATTGTTTCAATAATGAAAAGCTTCCGTGTTTGATAATCGTAGGGCCTAGAAAATGGAAAATAGTCGTCACCACCATCGTCTAAGCTTCCCCTCTCTCATCTATCTCTTAATCAGTTGAGTACAGTAATTAGTCATCATCATTTACTATCTTTTTATCAATCAAGGCAGCAGTAGGAGAGCTTTCCAGTTCCCCAGAAGGGTTAAAACAGTATATATAATCGTAAATATCCAGAAACTTGCCACTCCACTTGACTCTCAACCTCTCTATTTATGTTATTAAAGTGAGTGCTCCTCTTCTGCTGAAGTGTGGGATGAACTGAAGCGTCTTACAAGCAAGAGACATTTAATACTAACCTGATTCAATTGAATCACCCCTTTGAGATAACTATCACTTCCTACTTTCAGCCCTGCGTGAAGGGTGAAGTCGTTTGATTCAACGGCGCCCCAAGTCCAGTGGGGATGATTCCATCTATACTACCTTGGGCATTGTAATTTATTAGTAAAGCCTCCGATTACTCCCTAGTTTGGAAAAGTACAGATCCGAAACCTAATGGACTGGACATTAAATGATAGACTATAAAGACAGGGAAAGTCTCAGTCCATTGAACACTTTCCTTTTGAACTACGGCGAACATTTTATTCCGGCAAAACTGCTGATATGGTTACTACAACAAGCGACAATGCCACCACCGCCGTCACCCCTCCTCCTCTAAACCGCCCAGAGTTGAATTTTTTGGATGATTATTATAAGTGGTTTACAAACTTTGTGCGTATGCAAGGCTATATTGATTCAACGCCCCTTCACTAAAGTACTATCGCAAAAGGAATCAAACTTTTCCCTTAACTGGTGAAAATTCTAACGACGGTATATAAAATCTAAGAACACGCATCAATGACTTTCCTCGTTTGTTTGATGTGGTTAGTGAGCGACGCTAGGGCCACAAAGGACAAGGTCGCTCTTGTGTGAAAACGTTGCCTCATCAAGAACTCAAGTTAAATTGTAATTAAACACCGTTTATGGAAAGGAGAGAGTCGTTGGTTTCATTCAAAGTGAAAGCTGCAAGTGCCAATTGCCCTATGAAAGTTCATTAGCTGAGTCGTAATCAAGGGCTCATCCGAAATAACTTTCTATATAACGTTATATACGGAAGGTGAATAACCACAAGGCTACAAATCAATTCAGCCTACTTGCAGCAACGCTCTGAAACAAAAGGAGAAAGTACAGAAATAAACAACTTTGAAAGTTTACAATTCCTCACTTTTGCTCATCACTTTCTATTGTTTCTTCCCTTCCAGTCAGACCCCGACATCGACACCGACCAACGCCACTCTGAAATGTCGCCTCTATTGTCTCCCCTAATTCAACAACAAGGAGAATAGCTATTTTGAATGGAAGCCAACTGAATTAGCTCATTGTTCTGAACTTTCCAGACTACAAAGAAACTGATTTCCCCATCTGCCACTTATACGAAAGTACTGTCTCTAAATTCTGAGAACCATTTGCAATCCCCACTCCCGCCCACAAAGCGAAGATAACAGAAGAAAGCAGCAGAATTACTTTCATTTTCTTTACCAGAAGAAACATTTCCTGTTCGCTAGAAATTATTGACACCATGTAAAGTTAATTAATGTCAAACTCATTCCACCAAAGGACATCATAATGAATTCAAAAGTTGGTGACAATTTCCACTGCCGAAAACATCCAGCTCCCCAACTGAAAAATATAGCCATGTTTATGAAAATCCTGGGAATTCTTTGCTTGACTCCAGTAGCAAAAGGAATCAAATCAAGTAAGTTTCTCATCTTTTTTTAACTAAATCCCTTGCAGGAAAAGGATGTTCCATATCCTACAAGATAAGGAAAACTAAAATTGGCCTTATACATTGCCATTTTTCATTCCAACAAGGATGTGGCTTATGAATTAGGTTATGTTTGGGGAATGCAATTCCTTTGACTAAATGTCGTTTTAAATTCGAAAAAGAAAGAATACGCAAAGTTGGATTGGATAAGAAGATTGAATTCAACTTCATAAGGCTACTCACTGACGGCAGGTTGAAACTACGGAAGTAACTTGAATACGTACAAACGTAACGTGCTACCTCCAAGGGCTATTTGTTTTTGGATTAATTATACAAATTGATAATTCATGAAATCACTTATTCCTATCAAGTAGTTAGTATTACTAGAATATTCAGACTGAATCCAAAATTTCCCATTTTCCTAATCCCGATTCTAATTTAATACACGGAGATCTTGGAAACGATGCCTTTGGGCATTGGAATTAAGTTCGTGCGCTTAACTTAATTAGTAAGGCAGAACAGGGAAAACAATGATTTCAGAGTTGCCCTTGGCGTGAATTCTCTGAAACGTCTCCGAATTTTCAGTCTGGGACTGGCATCATCGTCTTTCGTCATCGGCTTTTCTTTATTCACTTAAGCACCACAACCCAGCCCCTACTTCCGCTGGCAATTATGAACCAGTCGAACCAGCAGCCCTGACACTGGTTTCGTTTAGATAAGAAGATGGGGAAAGCTTTCAAAGGTTTTACCAAAGGGGGAAGTTGGTTTTAAAAAAATTGAGAACTCTGTAGGAGACATTTTAATTCGAAAATTGTGGCAGGGAGGAAGGAGTTGCGGAAGGTTTCCTTATTTCAATGCAAAATGAACGTGACATTTGAAAAACTTAACCTGCTCCCTCGTTGCTGTTGCCTTTCACCCAACCAGAGTCACTTGTAAATTTTTTATGACGGGAAAAGGGAACATTTCTTCTTTTTTTCTGCCTAGCAGGAGTAACAGATTATCGTTGACATTCCCTCTTTTCTCTACTTTCACTTGACATTTTCTGCATCAAGGATTCTCTCAACTCTAGTTGCTTTTTTTCTTTTTTGTTTAATGTACTCCTGATACTCCCCAAGCACATTTAACTTCCTTTCATAAAAGGCAGATATCCTCTGTCTGTCAGTAATGGGAATACCCCAATCATAAATACATAATGCATTGAGTGCAAAACTGAATTTAATACCTCTCTATTCCAATGAGATTAGGGTTCCAAAGAGAATGGAGAACCCAAACCTATTAGACTATTGACAGATCGAATTGGACTCAAATATTCAACAAATGGTATTTGCACAAATGGCAAAAAACATATTCATTCCCTCATTCAGTCTTTGACAAAGGTCAGTTTATTTAATCAAAATGTCCATAATCTTACCATTCAGTATTTAAATAGGAATGCCAGAGGAGCATGAGATATAGTTATTATTTCAATGTATGCTTTCTGCATACTCAGGAAATGTATGCAGAGTGCATACGAAAGATGAATACATTCAAAAAGAATGCATGAGTGCATAAAAGAATTTTAGAATATATTCCACAAAGGTTTTTCTTATTCTAAGCCTTTGTTCGCCCTTGTGGAATTTGAAATTACAAATTGTAGCATAGTGGACAACTCGTGTAAGAACAATAGAATTCTGCTGTACACTATATTACATGCAATATGTGCCACCACTGCATAGAATTTCATTGTCTTTCTGTTTTCCTTTGACACACACCAGTTTACGTGTTATTACACTTTCTCTTTTGTTACATCTTATTTCCATAGAATTTGGTAGCCTTATATCTACCAGAATTATTGAATTTCCGAGATCCGAGGAGCTTAACAAAGAACAGAACTTTTGTAAGGCTACGTGGATCGTGGCAGTGTGAAATGCCGTATGCGTGAACCTGGATTGTATTAACGTGTGTGTATGCCTTTGTGATTTATTCCTCCTTTTCACAAAACTTTCTCCCTCTGCGTCCTTTCACTCCACACTTTTTGAAAGGATTTTGTCCCCTTGGTCTAATTTTTTGTTGTGCTAGTCTCCATTAAATAATGTAAACCGAGTGACTGAGTGTTGTTGTTCCATGCCAGATTATTCAGATTCAAAGGGTTTATGCCTGAGCAAATCTGGAAACTTTCGATTCCTTTGTGGTTAGACAAACACTGAACTTCAGCAAAACCTTTGCTTTACTTTGAAGAATTTTAAGTACCATTTTCCATACGTGTATCACGAATACCTTGAGTTTATTAAATGTTTGTTCAACCCTCTCTGTTTTGAGTTTTAAGTAAACCCCCTTTACGACTTATAATTTGCATGTTCCCATTAAAAAGTGAATTTCAAGATTTAATTTAGTGTAAAACTGATTAACTCTGAGTATATACAAGCGCCTTCTTATGTTTTGCATTCTCCACTCCTTTCAACGTCATTTAATCATTGCATTCTTATAATATACGACTCTTTTAAGATAAGAACGATTCCAACTGTATGTGGGGGAGTTTTCTACTCAGTTTTATTACCAAGATGTTTTAGTTGACAGGTCTAAATATGATTTTTAGTAGTGAAAGTAAAGCTCTGCTTTCTATAGGGGAATTCATTTTTCATTTTGAATTGGTTTAAGATTAAAGATAAAGGAGGGGAGCGTTAGAAATAGCAAGGAACTCGAGAGACGATCGTAGTTATGAGACAAGAGACACAAGACATAGGCCCCACACGCCTCGGACGAAGAAATTTTACGAAAAGGATAGAAGTCTTTTTGGGAGAGTGATTGGATTCCCTGTGTCGACTGCGTCTGGTGGATTTCTATAGACGGAAAGTGGAGAAAGTGCCTTTCTTCACTCTTCGAGAAAGTTCAAGAGGAGAAAGTATAATATTCTTCACTTCTGTCACACTTTGTTGACTCGAGTAATGTTACAAATGCACAAAGTTACTTTCCCTTCCCCTTGACTTCACTTGAGTTTGGTCCGCAGGATGTCCCCCCGAAGTGTGGACACCGTGGCAGTGGAGTGGTGAGCATTAGTTGCCAAACGGTGTCAGCGTTATACTTGCTTTAAGTTTGTACCGATTTATCCAACAAGCTAAAATGTGTAAGTCTGCGTCAAACCAGACTGTTACAAGATGCGTGTAAAGTTGGTATAATAAGCTTTCACTGACCACAAAGTGAACAACATTGTAAACAAGGAAAAGGAATCCAATTGTCTTTTGCTATCAAGACTTACCTTTACTTCTACCAATCCAATTCCTTAAATTAAATACTGTGCGTCAGACTTCCGTTTAAATAAGAAAGAAATTAATAATTTCCTCAAGCTTCACTCGTGTAGATATGCACAGAGATCAATATCTAATTTGTTCTGTCGAATAAAATCACTTCCGCCTCGATTCATTTTCCTTTCTTTTCCTCCTTTCCATGGCATCCTATTATCATCTTTGACCTGGTTCAGCCTATGTGACATGACAATAACATTCCCATGCCTCCGATGCTCGTTCACGTTGCGTCTGGTTTGTTTCTTTATGATCCGTGGAAAGGAAAGGATCTTCTAACACGTCTTTACTGAGGGGTGGGGGCAGAGTTTAGCACATTATTCTGCCAATGACTTATATATACGACAAGGAATAACTATAAAAATCTCACTTTATTCCTAAACATTGGCACATTTAGCAAGACAGCGAGAAAGTAATAAATTCGCAGCTTTCTTCAACCCTCTGTTTTATCACATGAAAAATCCATTCAGCTCAGTCAATTGAAAATTGACGAGGCAAATGACTCTGCTCCCTTCATTTTAAAACTGTTAATTATAGAAAGTGGAACGAGCAATTAAAAAAAAATCTAAACTCAGATATTTACGTATTGATAATCTTTCGGAGGTCATTCTGAATCCAGCTTTCTATTATTGCAATTTTTATTTGCAGTATGGCACACACTATAGGCGCAAAACTCTTTTGTTGAGAATTTAATCTACAACAATAAAACAAAGGAAACGATTAAATAAAAGTTTTTAATACTGCCGAAACACGGAATAATCTAGGGCATATTCTGCAAATCGATTTGCAAACTGCTTCCTTATACAATATTGCTTAGTTTTAACTTCAAACTTCAACTTATTTCTGAAATTATTAAACAACTATGCAATGATGATTGCCAAACTCTCAAACATCAAATCATAATTTAGCAGGCTAGGACGAAGAACAGAAACTATAACAAAGACGTTATGTGACTGGGCAAACGACATTATAAAAGATGGCGATGGCAGTTAAATTTGGTTAATTATCTAAAGTGCACTCTAGGGAATTAATGTCCTCTTAAGCAAAATTTAAAAAGATTTTCCATGCAATGTATGAATCCCCAAACTCTTGATCTCGTTTAAGTTATAGAAAATATTCTTAAAATATCCATCCGATGTTTATTCTTAAAGTAAAAAATAATCAAAGCAAACTTGGAGCTTATGAAAACAAAAATATGACGGAACTAATGTTGAAGTATAAAACATCAAAGATTATGGTTACACCAAGCAGGGAAATGAAATTCGGTCACAAAAGCTCCAAAGGAAAGGCGCTCCGAGTCATATTCTGGTTGAAACTTTTGCAAGACTACCTCAATTATAATCCCGACAAGATTTGCACAGTATTTGGCTCACGGGATGCAGGGCTCTCAAGGACTTTTCAAAGATTAAAAAGAAGATTGCTAAAATATTAAATTAACGGTCTTTGTCACGAGTCGACCCACTTATTCTCGTCCTTGACTAGTTTTCTTGCTGAAGTTTTTCTTTGCAAAAGCTTCATGCAAAAGGAAACACTGTTTCACTACTTTAGCATGCCAAGTAAATGTTTTTAATTATCAACGTTTAATACAATCTCGTGTAATGTCAGAGCTCATCATCACAACCAATGTGAATTTCCTCGGTAATATTTTTCGTAAGCCTTATTTAAGGAAGGGAGTCTCTAAGTAGCGCAGCTTATGTCTAACAGACACCTTTCTCGGCCGATACTCAACGCTGCAAAGGATCAGAGTTGTGTAAGCAAGTTCTATGTTCTGTGTGCGTACGGAAAGTCTTATTCCGCGTTACACGAGGATGAGGATTCAAAGAACTGTCGCGCAAGGAGTGAAAGCAATTGGGATTTGAAGTAGTCTAAAAGCTCATTGACATACGACTCTAACCCTGATCGAAATGGAAGTGTCACCTAGTCGAGAACACAACGGGTGAGATTTGCCATGGATTTTAATATGTCGGCTTCTCAAAAAGGAAGATTACAGTGTCCAAACACTTCCTCTTGTCAAGTGTCCTTTCTTCATTTTCTCTATGGCGTTTGCTTTGATCATCCCGCCCTTTATACATACAGTCAAGCATTCCATTTTCCGCCATAGGCGGTGACCTTTACTGTCAGAAAAGGACATTCTGAATAAATTACTCACACTCAAAGGGGCACTTGTGGACCGGTGCTAAGTAAAAGTCTTTTGCTTTCTCCTCAGCCTTGCATGCATGAACGAAGCCATTAAGTTGGTTAAGGTGAAATTGCACAAGACGGCCATTTAAATTGGATTTCATGTGTGCCCTATAAGCTAATGAAGGAAAGAGCGTCGATATATAACAGCGCATAACGTAGAGTCGCCTGCTGAGCTCTTTCCAATTCCCACAATATGTCGCAAGTGATTGCCCAGGACGAGAGCGACGTTGGGAGAGGAAGTTATAATTAAAGTTTTATGGGAGGTTGGTGCCATTTAGTATAGCCGTCCCCAACTACGTTCTTCCATAGATTATTGGATACCAAAATCCAAGAGAACACTTATTAGAAACGGATCCAATTTCTTTCAGCCTTTTGCCCAATTGGAAATTTCTTTGGGGTTAGGAACCAATGAAATATGCAATAGATCTTGCAACATTTATTATTCCTCTGCAAAAACATTATTTCCCACGCGCTTCATAATTTAGCACGTCCTAGCTTGTCCTATAAACCTCAACACACTTCGAACACTATTTAATGACAATATCAAATCCGCACAATGAGGCGCGCATCTGTGTGTAACTATACCGACGACGACCCTTCATTAGTAGCATCACCCCAACGTGACATTTCATTTCTATTCAGCCCTCTAGGACAGAATCAGAAGTGTGTGTGTCTCAACGTTGCGATTCAATTTCAGCAGTTCTTGCTAGCAGCAGGGTGCGTCTTCAAATGGGAAAAGCATTAGTGGATAATGAAGCTCCACAGACTGAAAGGACGGAAGTTTTCTGAAGTGGAAGTTGGAGAAAGCATCGTTTCTTTTGGGTAGTCTTGGATGTTGTGTCCCTTCTGCCAAAAGCTGAACTGTAGACGCCCTCCTTCTTTTCATTTTATCCTCGACTGCATGATTTGAGGTCAATATCACTGCACATGCATGAAATATGTTGGGTATGCCAAGATGATTTAGAAGTAAACTTGCTGCGCTGAGTACACAAAAATATTCTCAAAGAAAGGCGACGACGACAGTGTGTAAACATCACGGAAAATTATAGTCTGTGAGAAAGAAAATGTATACACTTTCGGAAGGGAAAACAGTTTATTGTAGGAAATAACCATTTTGATTTTCCTTTGAGGAATATTCCAAGTGATGTGGAAGAATAACGCGCTGTGGGTGTTTGCATGGATGCAATTTCCATAAGGGTGGCGTACATGACCACAATTTAACCCCTTCCTTGAAATAATGGCGTATGTTGTTTTTGTGAATGTTTTCTGCTAGGTTAAAGATGCGTCACAACCAATTGTCTTTTATAACACAGGTCAAGGAGACTTTATTTTCCAAGCATATGCTGACTGACCCTAAATGCTCTAACGCTGCTAAAATTAAACTATAGCGCCATAGCGTACTGTTCTTGTAATGGTTGTCCAGTCTATAAAGGATGTTAATCCTTTTGTCCTAGTGGTGGCCAAAGGGTCAAAGCCACACACAGCAAAAGTCATTAAACGAATTGACCATTTCCCTCCCCACCCGCCGCAACAACTGCTTTCTTCTCATAAAACTTATTGATTTATGTCTCGGGTTCAACATGTTCTTTGTTTCTGTGTGTATAGCTACATGTTACTCGCATTAGATCTATTTTCCCACGGTCTCTTGAAAACCAATCACTTCACGTATGTGTAGTAACATAACAGAGAAACAATGTCTTGTTGATTCGGTGCAAATAAAAGAATGTTCGATCTCCTTCTCAATTTCATTTAGCGAAGGAGTCGAGGAGAAAGTCAGCAAATGTCTCTAGGCGGATGATTGTGCTAAGAGGGCTGAGGCAGATTCCGCTGGCTTTCTCCCACGGCCCATGTACACTTGCTTTCCGTTTACTTTTTCATTTCAGGACCTTCCTTGCCGCCTGGCTGCTTTCTTACACCCGGCCAACTAATGAATAAATCTAAAGATGGACCAAAAATCCAATTTCTTTTCTTCCTGAAATATTTCTGCCACAACAGCAACCTGCTACCTTTTTGTGTAAATAATTGGAGGATTATATTCTTATGCTATTTCAAGTCTAGAGACATTGGTGTATTGGAGCATCATATCGGATGCAACAACAAGGGAGAAGAAAGTCTACAGTCAAAGTCAATCAGGGGAAAACAGAAACGATCAATAGAGCTCAACTCAACTCAATTTTACGATTAAGCCTCCTGAGCTAATACGATTCGATTAAATAGTTGGGTTTTTGCTGGACCCTCGACTGCATCTTAGTGGGGAAAAGATTGTTTCCAACTATAATGCGATCCTTCTCTACTTTCTCTAATCCAAATTAAGGAAGGTTCTGCACTTTATTTTTCCGATTGTAATCCAAGGCTACTAGCTTGCAGAGCAGTGTGCACATTTGGGAATTTCCGAGTCTCATCTGCACTTTGAAGTAAAGCTAATACAATCCGATCGAATGAGTTGTAATAAATACAATTTGAGCATCGTGTGGAGTGTGTGCGGTGTCTGTTGCTGTGCCTATAGACCTGTAGCACAACCCCAGTTTGACTCCATCACGACTAGATAGAAGGCGTAAAATCTAATATTATTATTAGACAAGAGCCTTTCTATGGAATAGGGAGAAAGTAAAATGAAAATTGTAGCACGTTTTCTCCACTACGATTTCAAGTCCTGCCTTTTGTTCTTCATTGTCACGAGTCGTGTCCTTGCTTTTTCCATTTTGAAAACATTTCCCTCCTCCCTCTCGTTGTATTCCAAGACCCATCAATGGCCATACTTTCCGAATGGAACAAATTAGTCTAATGTGATTTTGATGCACTTTCCATTCTTCCTTTTCTTCTCTACCAACAACACCAGACATTCAAAAAGTTTTGTCTCTAATTGAAATTGAAAGCTTTTCCAGGATAGAAAACATTCCTAGAGGGGAAATGGAAGGGGACGGAAGTAGGAGGACTTATCTACTGCAGAGTACACAGAAGAGCAATTTCATCAAAAAATTTGACGTAGTATCTCAAATTTCATTTTCTTAAATGGAACTTTAATTCGTTCCCATGAAATCCTAAACTGGACATTCATTTTATATGAGCTTCAGGGCTTAAGGGGAAGTGAGTGGATGCCTGTGATTGGCTTCCTCGTATTGGCAAATACCTATTAGCGCAGTCATTCAAAAAGGATTGGGACAGAGACCACTTTTCCCAATTGCTTTCATATGATGTTGAGTTTTGGGTGTAAAATGTCCAAGCAAAATGGACGTGTTAAGGTTAGATCAGATAGGAATGATGGGGAGTCGATAAGGAGGAAGTCGAGAATTGGTGGGTTTCGCAATAGCAAAAGTGCTTTTTCCTTCAGCTTCCTGCTGGACATTCCGTCAATTTCACCTTCTTCCAATGTGAAACTGCCTCTAAATGCACTTTGAACGTAATAAACCTTTTCACTGTGGAAAAATCTACTTTCGTTGAAAGCTCGTGTGTATACATGCGCTAGTCCGGTTGGGTACATGATTATGGTGCAGGGATTGGTTGAATATGAAAAGCTTTTACCATAACTATGAAGAAAACTATGTCCATTAGAATTCACCATGGAAGTCATCAATATATAAAAGGCATTTGGTACATACACGTATCCCTCAATGACCAGTCCTGCAATCATGGGAAATCACATAAACACACAGTTCGTAAGAGGGGAAAAGAAGAAATATTGCCAAGGGAAGGTCACTTTCCTTTCCCTTTGTAATAACTTAGCCGTCCGTTTAGAAAGAGTCAACAATACTAACGGCCTGCCTACCGCATTCATCTTCTGAGGTAAAAAAAATATACCATATACAAAAAGGAATAGAAAGTAGGAGACTAAAAAGACTTTCTTCCTTTTAGCATCCATCGATCCATTTTGTATTGAAACCTCAAGTCAAGTTGTCTCTGCTTCGCACATGTCCCCGTCCATATTATTGGTCGAGTTCAATGGGATCCCATGCCAGTTGACGAGACGAAAGAGAAAGTTCAGTTTACTTATTGAAAGGAGAACAGACAGGACGAGGAAGTCCCATATTGGCCTTTCCCGGTCCTGAAACGGATACATTATTATAGCCTTATCGCTATTCCTTCCCAAATTTCTAGTCGCTTTCTCCTCTCTTTCTGTGTGGGCTTTTCCACTGAATTTTATCAAGGGAGGTATTTGATTTCAGAGTAAGGGAGACAGGAAGAGACACAATTGATATAATCGGCTGCACTTGACTTCCTGTCCCTGGAGACAAGAATCAAGAATTGAGTTTGGAAACTCCTGAATTTTTTGTCTTTTTACCCTGCTACGTCTGTCAAGCGGAACGGAAGGGGTTGAATTACAATGCGAAAGGGCAAATTCAACTTGAAACCCTTCTTAACCGGAATAATAATCAGCGATCAACGATTCCCGCTATCGAATATTCAACAAACAAGGACACAAGATTGAATTGGAAAGGCGTAAACTTTCTACTAATCGATGAATAATTGAGACCAAGGGCATGCCTGGTTTCGCTTAAATTGAAAAGGGATGGTAAATTTTTAATTACGATGATGCAAGCGATATCGCAAGTTTCACGAGTCCATGAGATACCTGCAATTTGGAGGCTTCATTAATTACGCCAAATAAACAATGCCAGTTCTTTTCATTACGCCATTCTCAATGGTTATGCAAGCTGGCATATTTTTAATCTTTCGTTTCTAAAATCAGAAAAAGCACAAGAATCTTCATTTTAACCTCTGCCGTATCATTAAGCTTCTGATTGCAAATGAATAAGTCTAGCTCCTTTGTTGCCCTGAACCTCATGAATCATATTTTACTTTTCCAGAACAAGCACACGGGAAGCATTGGTCGTAATAAAGGCAAACCCAAAGCAACACCTTTACAAAAGGAAAGAAAAGCCTGCTGTCAGCTTTACACTTAAGAATGGAACTTTCTTTTCCTTCTTGATTTGAGTTATTACATTAATATTTTCTACTACTCTTCTTAAATCTCTGATTTCCATAAGAGCAAGAAGTTAATGTGTCACACAACGTCGCACGCATATGCAAAGGTTCATTTGAAAGACGATGGAATGTTAAGAGCCCGTCCAGGCCTCCTTCTTTATTTGGAAATAATTGTTTGCTTTTACGATTTGGCTAAATCCTGAATTGACCTTTTTAAGCCTCCAAGAATCACAGATCGTTAGATGTTGCGTGAGAAAGTCCACATAAAGCCTTATTTCCTTATATTCGGAATAGAAGTGTACGCATTCTTTGTGCTGGATTCTATGTGCTGGCGTTCTCATTTTATATGTTCGTGCTAAACATCAATTGATTACAAATGAGGATGTTGGGAAATGAATACAACCCACTTTGAAAGCTTTCTCTTCAGAACCGGGAAAGCTGTGGGGCCATGGGAGTTCAAAGGTAAACTTTGTTGTGTGTGAACAACACTTTTGTGTTCGGAGAGTTAGGTCCATTTACCTTTAGAGTTTGTGCTTTTGAAATAATATTTGAATACGAGGATCCTGTCTGATGCCTGGACTTTGTTACCAGAATGAACGAGCTCGGGTGTTTGCTGTCATTGGAGGTGGCAAGGTCCTTGTGTCTTGTGTGTGCTACTGAAGTGGTGAATGTGGTCGTGAAGGGATGGAAAGAAAAGAGAAAGTCGAAGGGAAAAGAGCTCCGCCTTTAATGAGAGGGACTCAACTCGGGCATCACAGCGCCCTTTGAGTACACAGTGAAGGAGTTTATAAATATTGAATAGTGTGAGTGAGCCTTTTAGAAGATGAGAACCAATTATGAAAACCAGTTTGCCCTTATCCACTTTGCTTTAGTCCTGGAAACACTCGTTCGATGATACTCTCCTTTCCCCATAGAGAAAGTGCTAACATGTAACTGCCTCGAGAAATTTTGGGAAGGGGTATTTAATATCTATAGACACATCAAATGAGTCCAAACTGCATTAGACAGGATGGAAAAGTTGCTAATGTGGTTTAGACTAATGTAGAATGAATAGAAAATTCTCTATTCCCAAATCATTTAGCTCACGGTGTTTGTTCCTAAAGCGATGAACAAATTAATATTGTAACACAAAGAAAAATAAATTAAGAGCGTGCAGACAAATTCCGGGGAAACTGTCTCTGGCCTTGAACTCTTAGGGTCAATGCACTCTGCCTACGAAATTCATAATTCAAAAGTTGACTTTTGGAGAAAATTGTTTACTTTGATAATAAAGTTTTATGCCATTAGAATCAATACTTGACTCTATTCCTTGGGCACGAAGGCGTATGTCGGCAGAATTTATCAGTTTGAATCTGATTTCATAAAGAGCTCATGTTTTTGGAATGAGGTTTGACAATTGCTTCAAATGCTATGGAAAATTGCCATTTTATTGAACGGATCAGCGCAAAAGACCCGTGAATGTACATATTACAGTTGCATGTGAGACGATATTTTGCATTTGGACCTAAGGATCAGTCATATCGTCGTTACGCATCAACGAAATCCTGACAGATAAATCAGCTTGTGTCATGTATGAATTCCAATAGCTCAGAGTCATGATATATTCATCTCGGATTGATACGCAATCGGATCGGAATATGAAAATCCTACTTTATATAATGTTCAATCATGCCTTCAATCCTCTATACTTTTCATCTCTATGTCTGGATTCCTCAAAAGATTATTTTTCCATATTCTATTTAAATTCATGTTGAGTAACAGTACAACTGCGACAATATTTATTCCTTTACAGATCGTCAGTTGATTCAGATTTCAGAAAGTGAAATGAAAATGCTTCTTGACTGCATATTATTTTCCAGATCCAATGCATGGTGGCTTTTTATATTTTTCTTACGGTTGGTGATAATTAAGCTTCCAAGTTACTCATGGGCCCGTCGAATGATGAAAATTATAAGAAGTTGAGCAGTAAAAGTAGATTCCTCTAGAGAAATCTTGGACGGCTTTCTTACTCGAGAAAGGAACCGTGGCGGAGAAAGTTAAAGAGAGAGGCGGACTTAAATGATTATGGAAATCTGCGTACGTTTGGGATCAATTTTTCCTAACTTCGAAGACGGTTATGCTCTCCTAATTCGTTTCCTTTTTAAATGTCTAGGGTCTATCTAATGCAGAAGACATTATACGCCTCCGCACCGCCAACAAGGTTTTACGGCCTTGGCCAAGAGCAGAATTTACCCATTCGTATAAACGACTCTGATGCAGAATTTCCTAGGATTCTTACTGTGATTGCCAGTCTTCTTTGTTTAGTTTTTGCTCTATTAAACCTAGCTTAAACTTGTCTTTATTAAATTTCAAAAGTACAGCTTGCTTTGATTGACGTTTAGTTGTATACGGATCTTATAAATATTGTATAATTATTTAACGACATTCAAACACTTGTCACTGTCGTTCCAAATGGGCTAATTCGAAACAGGAAGGAAACTTTCCATACATCATCCGCTACAGCCAAACACTTTTGAGAAAGGAAAAGTCCTCCAGCATTCTCAACTGCAGCCCCAGGATACTGTTTAAGTAGGGCAGAATTTCCCGTTTCGATTTCTCACTCCTTAGTGAATTTTTACACTTTCTCTTTTTTTCTAAACTTCCCTCTACTTTCACTCTTTTTCATCCAGCAGGAAAGCAGTTCTGGATTGAATTTCTGGCCATGCCCTTTGAAGCTGTTTGAGTTTAGCGCTGTTAATGCGAAGGATAATGGAAGCGGGGCCGCTAGTGAGACTTGGAGAAGCGGATTGTTGATGTTATACTAGCAGCAGAAGTTCTTAATTCGAATTGGGCTAGAAATTGATCCTAACGCGTGTAAAAGGGAATAAAGGTATACCCTGGAGCTCGGATTTCTAGTGGCATGAAATACAAATCTATACGATACCAAGAGATGAGGCCAAAGCTCTCCGAATTGTAATGCCTTAGGGTATTATCCAAGAGAAAGTTTTCCAACTTTAGTTTCATTTGGAAACTTGGGCAGCATATGAACTGAACTGCCGCCTGCGCAGCCCCTTTATTTTGGTACAACTTTAGATAGAGAGCCTAATTTCGGCGGTCACACCCGTCACAACTTTGGGTAAGTTTAGGATTCAATTTCCGTGTGGCTTCAAACGTATGCGGTTTTTTAGGTCTTTCTCCAAAGGAAAATTACCCCCTGCGTCTTGAGCTTTGAACAAAAGGTTACGTTACGGCGTACAGTGACTGGAAGTGAAAAATTTTCAAAGGGTTATGTACTATGCTCTGGCTCCAGTTTTATTCTTAAATTAATCATTCTTGGTTGCCTCAGCAGAGTTTTGTCCTCATCGGATTCAGCTCAAGTGTATAATATATTTCCATATTCTCAGAGTGGTCTACGTCTCAAGATGAAAAATTCACAGCTGAAGAATACTTCAAAAAATTTAATATTATAAATTGAAGTTCCTTGTTCAGGTTTCTCAATTGTCGGTAAAACGAAAGTTCTTGGAAGTTTAAATTATATTTTATTTAGAATCAAGATCGGCCAGAGTTCACAAGTTTTGGTTATTATTTTTCTTCAAATCTTGTTTGTATAGAAATCCCATATTCCGTTGGTGCAAATTATGATGAGAAAGTCTGTAGAAAAGTCAACAAATGGCTGACTTTGTTCCCTGAAATGAATTGTGTCTCTGAATTTCCTTTGTGTTGCAAATGTCAAAGCAAATAAATAATTCTATGCTTGAAAGTTACAGGTTTGGAAAAGTTGTAATGAGACGTTTCTAGTTCTCACTTTGTAAGAGCGCCGTTAGATTAGAAGCAACAGCCATGTGTCACTGCTTTCCATTCTGGTTTCCTAAACTTGACTCCAAAAGTTTGGATTTTGGTCCCGGGTTGGAAAGTTTAGTATCAATGGCGTGTGGGAGAAAGGAGGTTCCAGTAGTATATACTGGAAAAGTACACAATAAACAGAGAACAGCGGAGAAAGTCCTTAACTCACTTTACGATCCTGGCGTAAAATTTTAAGAGTCGACTCTGTGTTTCATGCAGAATAATTGCTCAATATATTATGTATATTAACAAAAAGGGCACGCCTCCGTATATAAAATTTCCATTAGGAGTTTCCCTTCTGAGAGTCAGAGGGACACTTAAAATACACGTCAGAATTGGCAACTAATTTCACTCCCTAGATTTATGTGCCTACAACGACTCTTGACAGAAGTAGAGAGTTTATTACTGGCGTTAAGCAAGGATTAATTTCGTCTTTAGCTCATGTTACTCTGCCCATAAGTTAACACTTAACAAAAATAACTTGAGAGTAAAGATTTTAGGATAGGCCTTTGCCCTATGAAACCGCTTAGTAGAAATCATTCACGTGTAAAGTTTACAAATATTTGTGAATATGAATGTTTGAATTCAACAATAATTATCCTTAATTCACTCGCTTGGAAAACCCTTTCATGGGATTCTTTTATTCCATACACTTTTCTAGACTTTTGACGGCTTCTTCAACCAAATGAAAAGAGTCGAGGCTAATGATTTGATTATACGCACTTTACGCTTCATTTATGAAAGATTCTCGTAAAAGAAAGTAGGAGTGTAAATAAACTTTTACCCTTATCCTCCTTGATCCCGAGTTCTGAGATGCCATTGATTCAATTAAGTGTATTATATATTTTCTTATAGAGGCACCCTGTTGTCTCCATTCTTTTGAACTTTTTACTATCGAATAAAACCCAGTTCGACCAAACTGTTTTCTTTTCTCCAACGCAAATGAAGAGTTTCTCAGAAAAGAATAGAAACTCAAAATAGAAATTGTCTTGTGTTTTTCCAAACGAAAAGAGGAAGCTGCTGTGCGATAGGATTATATTTGGCAGGCGGAGATGTTCTGTGATAGCATCAAGGAGAATGCCACAGTAGGAGAAAGTGGTTGTAGTTATTTTGTTGTTTATAGGAAGATCGATTTACTTTCTTTTATCCGACTCGACCTCTGTACTCGTTTCTTCACTTAGGCGAGATCTGTTTTCACAGATAATCAGAAAGAAAAGTCCTTCATGCTCATGTTTCTCATGCTATTATCGTATGTTTTCCTAGTCCAACATTATACTTCCCGTTCAGAACTCCAAGAATGATGCTTGTTTTCACTACAACTATTTCTCCGTAGGTTGGGGGAAGGCATAAAAGTGGAGAAAGGAAAAGCTGACAAAAATGTACTACGACACTCAATTGCATTAAATCTCCTCAATCCCACTTCGCTCTTAATTGTTTATTCAACAAAAGCTTAATCGAATTATACTGGAATTTATTATTACTGAAAGCCAAGGCTTTCCGGATAATGAGGAAATCCCGTGACCTCGATTTCTATTTTGGCTTCTGCTGCCTTCCGCTTCAAGACAATTTCATTATTATTAAATATTTGACCTTTTGGTTGATGGAAGTAAGAATTCATTATTATAAGATTTCTAATTTTGCTTTTGAATTTCAGTACCTATGAGCGATGTCCATGCTGTCATCAAGGAGACTGCAAATCTTCCTTGTGATATTTCCATACCTAATGATCCGACGAGTTCCAGACACCCTGACGATGATGTCATCCTTGTCCTTTGGTATCGTGAAGATTTGGGACGTCCCATCTACAGGTACATGATTAATCTTATTAGTAAGGTGTAGATTAAAAAATTATTGTTTACGCGCCTGCGCAGGGACCTAAGTGTCCTACATACCCAAGTGGTGAAAGCGTATAACTTGAGGAAGGTCTGCAGCCCTCACAAGAAAGCCTTTAAGGCAAAACGGGAAAGTCTTGCTCGTTAATTTTCTGAATTGTCTTGCATTTTGTACATGCACTAGAGAATGGAATTCTGGATATGGTTCCAGTAGTTCTGCTCATAAAACACGACTTGTTGACAGTTATATGGAAGAAGAGTGGACTCATTTCTTTTGGCATAAAAACAGATTCACTTCATATCTAAAAATGTTTTTCTCCAAAAGTATAATCATAATAATTTATAAACAATACATTTTCTGTTCTTGTTTATACATAAATTCCAAAGTCTTAGAATTGATACAAGGTTGTTGCAATAAGATGAGATATTACTGTTCCCCAAATAGCAGGAAGGAACTTGATTGCTCTACGTTAAAACACCCGTGTGTATTTTTAGTGAAAACAAAATACAGAAATGCTTTAGCCATATGTAAACAGAGGGATATATTGCGTCCATTTAAGGAAAAGGCTTTGAGCGAATCGGATGAAAAGATTTCATTTCCTGTTGTCTCCAAATGGGCATTGTCTCTTTCATTTCATTGGTGTCTCGACACGTTTGGGGACAGAGGGAGGAGGAGACATGCATAAAATATAAACTTGTAGGCCCTTAGCCAATCTCTTGACGTCACCTCAGTGACCCAAAGAGAGTATTATGTAGGTAACGAGTCCTGAATGTGAGAGAGACTGAGAAAGGGCTACGAGATTACATTAAATAGAAAGGTTAGAAATAACATTATAGTCTGACTGGGTCGTCCTTCTGGGATTGGCACTGGAGAAAGTCGAATGGCTTTGCTTTCTTTTCCTTATAAAGCCTATATGGATTTCATCCTGCAGATTGGATTCTCAACTAGAACTAGAACACACCACTGGAAAGATTTCTCACGAAGTGGACGGCGAACCAAGTTCTTATATCCGTCCCGTTAAGAAGGATCCATCAATATTGTATGGGAAGGAATCACATGAGATTATTTGATTAGTCGGAGGAACCGAGGAATTCTCACATTTCCTTTCCTCATTCGTCCAATTCCCGAATCCCACGTCCTTCATCTATCCTTAGTTACAGTTCCCTTTCTATGGGATTTAATCCTTTCATTTTTACACCTTTTGAATACACTTTCCTTTTCATATTAAACGCTCGTATAGTTTAGTCAAACGTCAGTTGCAATTAAACAAACATTCACGAATAAAATCCACCGCCTACAAACTTTAAAAAAAATTTAGCCACCTTATTTTCAGAAATTGTTTACATTTTTCCATCCTTGATTCAAACTTATGAGAAAAGTTACGTGACATGAGAAGTTATGGGGAGGACTGTGGGAAAGCGGAAAGTGAAAGAAGGAGGTTGACGTGATTTATTGATCAGTGCGTGTGAGTATTTCTTAAATAAGTAACGCTCCCCTACACACTGTACTGTTGAGAATTTCATGATTCCCTTGTCCCAACGGTCTCTGTCCAAATTGTTGAAACAAGAGCTGACAACTTTCTCCGATGTCTTTATAATTTTCCCACGCTACTCTGCACTCGACAGGTTTTTGGTCTGTAATTAGCAAAAATCACTTTGACAAACAATGTTCCACATATGTAGTGACACTCTTTGGTCTTTTGCAGTGTGGACGCGAGGGATCGATCTTTTCAGCAAGCAGAACGATGGTCGGATGAAAACGTGTTTGGAAACAGAGCGTACTTTCACTCCAGCGTACGACCTGCTCTACTTACCATTGAGAATGTTGTCGAAGAAGATCAAGGGGTCTACAGGTGCCGTGTGGACTTTAGAGTAGCCCAGACTCGAAACTCAAACGTCAATTTAACAATCATAGGTAAGGCAAGCGTATCCGGAAGTCCATATAACAAGATGTAAACAATATCGACCTGAAGCATAAGTAGGTCTGCTGATCGGTATTCAATGGAATTCATTTATACTTCATTCAGCTTGCGGTTCAACGAGTGCGTTGGGTGAATGCGTGATATTGATATCCAGGATATATTCAACTTTACTTTCTCTGCTTTCTCCCTTTCCTCTTTTTCCAACTTTAGTGGAGGAAATCTTAATTAACTTAAGTCTACGACATATAGACCCCCCAAGTCTGTGTGTACATTTCGACTCTTCATGTCTTAGAGACAATTACATTAGCTCTATGGTGAAGTTATCTTGGGGTTCCAGAAAGTAAAGCAAGGCCCTTGGTTCTTAGCCTAACTAAAAGGCGCGGGATATATAAAAGTGGGTCTTTCCGCGTATAAAGTTCTTCCATTAATGAGACCCGAGGATATGGTTGCTCCGGAGTTTCTGGATAAGAACTTCCTTTCCTCACTCTCGGAAGAGACAAGGAAAATGAGATTTATTAACTTAGCTCAATTGCTCCTGAAGGCAGGTTGTCCATGATTCTACTCGATTCGGAATACCTTAAATGTAGGCCGGAATGACTCTGAGCTATTTAGCTAATCAGACTAGTGTATAGAACTTCATATGCGCAGTTCCTGAAACCGCAAGACAAAGTTCCGTAATAATAATGCGTCACAGAAGATATGATTTTGGAAAATGAATTTAGAAAGCGAGCGTATACAGGGCACAATGACTAATGAGCAAGCTTTGTAAATCCCTGTTTTATAATAAGGTTATATGACTAAATGAAACTAGGTTTCGGAAGTATACGATTCCAAAAAAGCAAGAGGAATGTCAACATTTTGAGTGTCCCGAGAATGCGTGTGGTCTCTCGACCCCCTTCTTATGTGACTAAATGAGTCAAGAAATTTTTACGATCGGCTCAAACGAGCTCGTAATTTTCCTCTAAAGAAAGGAGAAAGCCTTTCCTTTCGGGTTCAATTAGTCTAAAAGAACTCATGCCTCCATTTCCCACTCAATTGCACCACATCTACTGCCGACTTGAATGTTTTAATGCTGCCAGAGACATGGAAGCTCTGCATCTGAATTCAATAAGAGCCACACTGTAGTCGCCCGCGCCGTTAGTTGGTCAACCCATTGTCCAAAGACCTTGTCCAGTGTGTGTGCTCTAATGTAATGTACTGTGGTTTAGTGCGACTCTGAACCCCATTTGCACAAGAGGAAAGGACTTCTTTTCTCTTCGTATTTCAGCATTATGGCCACATAAATGTGTCACACGTAGCTTTGAGTTCCCCTCCACTTTCACTCTTGTCTCATCTAAAAGTCTACTTTCACTGAGGAGGATCTTGCTCAGCCCCAACACGTATTGATAGGATGTTATCTGGGCTAGTGTTTCCTCCGTCACTGTGTCGATAGAAAGTGAAACACTTACATTCAGAAAAGTGTCCCAAGGGATAATGCGCCAGTCGAAAATTGCAAGTAGTTCACGCCACCGAATTTTTTTTAAGGTTTAAGGTGAAGTCGTGGCTAATTGCAAATACCATTTGGACCAATTCACTTTACAGCTAAAAGTAAACTCTTCACTCTTTCCTTGAGGACATTTTATACCACTTGAGCCATACGAGCATGCACCATGCCATGGCGAGCATGGTGTAGCATTGAAGAAGGTACAACGAGTTTAATCAATCAATACATTTTAACACTAATCCTTTATGGTATTTACAAAAAATGGAGGAGGCATTTCACAGAAATATATTATTTGGTGAATCATTTTCACACTGCACTGAGTTCTCTGCATAAAATATTTCTTCATTATGATTGGGTCGTATGGTTTGCTAATTACAGTTTTCTAACAACAAAAACCCCAAAATTCGCATAATAAGAAAAAGCCGGATGAAGGGGCAAACTTATAGAAGGAAAGTTTAGTATTGGACCGGGTATTAAAACTTCTTACGAAAACTTCATGCCCGTATTTTTCCTTGAGGTATAAGATAGAAGATAAAGACAGGAGTTGAATTGATGCCCTGGCTTTCTAATTCCAAGTATACATTACTGAAATGATATATTTCAGCCTGTAATTTAGGAGCGGAAGCCATGTGAGAAAAATTGCATCTTTAGATTCTAAGTGCTTCTAGGCAGATGCTTGAGGAAATAAAAGTAAACTAAAGTCTATTTGAAATTTCCGTAGGCTTTAGATGCTGAAGGTGGAAGTGAATAAAAAGACAAAGCAAATGGAAAAAGTACTCCTGAACTGAGGCTTGGCTATAAAATAAGGTCTTTATAGTCCATCAAAAACACTTTGAACTGACAATTCAGTCCTTAAGCTCCGTAAAGTAAAAAAAGGGAAAACAGACTGTGTGGTAGTGACGGAGAGAGAGCAGGAATCACAATATTTTCTGAGCAGTAAGTTAGAAAGCAGTGAAAGTAAGGGAGCGCTAGTTCTTGTTATCTCTTTCCCTTTGTATCGCCCTAATGCATCTCTCTCTTATGCCTACTTCCAAAAAAGTTTGCACGTTTACTACAACTGGTGGATAGAGGCAATACGGCAGCTTCCCAGTATCCACACATATAAAACTTTCCCTCGTGAACTCTGCATTTTATGGCCAGAAGGAAGCGTCTCATGCAAACATTTTATGCACCTTTCACTCCCACTACTTTTTCTCCTGGGGAACGGATTTCATTTCCTCTAAACCTCAATCTCATGCAAAAACAAATAAGTAAATTTACCCAGTTGACCTAATAGACCACCACCACTGCCCAGAGTCCTTGTTTGTGGACATGTGAACATGCCTCGATGCACTCGTTTGGTCAACCTCCCGACATTTATGTAATATACGCTTTCAACCCACACTCGCCGTTTGTAATTTAAACCGCAAAATGGCAATCAAGCGCTCAATAAAACTGGACTTTATGCTTTCCATTAAAACATGCTGGCCAAAAACGAAGTATATGTGCAATATGTAGAAACACAAACATTGTAATCGAAAAGTCGACGCTAAGCTTTAATTAAAAAGGGAAAGCGGCATAGCGCCAATATCCAATGTGAATGAAATTAAAATCAGTCTTTATACGACTTTTGCAGTAAATGTCGATTTGGAACTTTTTTGCGCATTATTGGAAACAATAAAGTTTATATGTTGTCTCCCATCTGGAATGTATAAAGGCAATAAATCTATTTCATAGCGGAAGCCACCAAAGGCTTAAAAGACTGTTCAAATTTTGACTTTACAGTTGGAAACTGGAGTCATCAATTTGATGATGGAATTGTAAATGTTATTTCTTGAGGCGTTATAAGGCTTAAAACCGAATGTAAAATAATAACGGCATATAGGAGATTACACGGAGAATATGACTCCAAAAATGGATCCGGGATAAGAAAATAAGCCAAAGTTTCATATCTTTTGGGTAGAATTTTGGTCATAAAGGTATCTCTTCATTATTTGCGTATAAGTGGGACATCACTTGACGCTAGATGAGTCCCCAAGAGTGCCGTTCATTTAAATGGCCTCGTGTGGAGCCATACAGCAAATTGGCAAATAATAAACCCTCCTGCATCAGCAAACTACACTTCAGAAGAGCGATATTTATGCTCAAAATTATAGTTTGCTTTAATTGGCGCTACACTTTTATTAGCTGACGATAACAGTGAAGGCGTAGTTGGGTGTGTACTACAGCATCGTAACATAACCTTCCAATCACCTTGGGGCAGGCGACATTTTTCAGTGGCCAATCACCTTGGGGCAGGCGAAATTTTTCAGTAGGCGGGTCACTACAAATTGCCAAAGAGTTAAACTTTTTCATGCAAAATTATTCTACTTCCCTGATACATATATTTTAAATAGAAATTCCAAGAAATGCTTTTTGCTAAAGTAGGAAGGTAGAAACCTGAACTAATAGGCACCTTACTACCAGTCTAGAATGCATCCAACAGAATTTCTAAAAGGGAATATAATTATGTTTTAAACAAGCAAGATTCTTGTTCGTTGAAAGATTATAATTAGTGGGGAAAGCGTCGTAGTTGGAGTCATACGTGAATTGATGAACATTCCCTCCATGTCTGCTGGTTTCTTTCTCTATTCCAAATTGAGGATTACGCAGTCCCCCTCAACTAAAGCGACTAACTCATGCATGTCTGTGATCATTAGGGAGACAGAGACGAGACTTCTGCATGTTTTTATTCAGTTCTAGAAATGCAGAGAGAGCAGACAGCAGGGATGTTTCAACTTTCTACGGGTTTAAGCCTCTATGATGAAAAAACTTTACATATCAAATTCAATTAGAGAAGAGAAAGTGAAAGCATTCACGGTTCTTAGAGTATCTGTCACTAACTCCCAGACCGACGGATGATGGAAAAGGCTAAATTCCGCTCTCTGAGGTGAGAGTTTTATGATGAAGGATCGAGTTTTCGAAATCGATCTAGTCCCTCGAGTCCTTGCTAAAATTTTTTTCGTAGATGACGAGGTAATGTCACTTTTCAGGACATCCCAATAGATCAGGGACCTTCTAAGAACCCTGCTTCCTTCCTCCACACTTTCTCCAATACCAATCCATAACTGGAGTAAACCTTAAATGACACAATGAAAAATGTAAATAAAGTTTTTTTTTAACTTTCCTTTTCCTTTTATTCCCACATTTTGTAAGTTAAGATTTTTTCCGGTCTATATTATATACCAAAGGACACAAACTTTTACAAAGAGTAAAAAATTGTTTGGAAGAAAGTAAGAGGAGCAGGAGCCAGCAGAGTGTCCTATTAGTTAGAAAACCACTGCCACTGAGGAGGTCGTTTTGTGTGGGAGCCTTTTGCCAGTGCGAAAAAAGGAACTTGGCAATTTCTTCCGTATCGATCCCCTTCCTTTCTCTATGGTATATAACTGAAAAAGTAGAGATCTCCAACGGGAAGATCGGATGAAGGAAAAGCGAGCATCAAGGAAGGCAGTATCCATTTGGTATAGGAACTTAGGTCTGTACTACTGGCACAATGTCTATTTTCTCTCTGAGTCTTTTTGCATCTGACACGATCTTACAGACCCAGTAGTATCCCATGGGCCCTTTCCTATTGTTACTTCTGGATATCGTCCCACCCACTACTTATGTTCCTCATCAAAAGAAATGGAAGATGTAATTTCGTCTTATCAATATTTGCTCACCCACCTGCTACGATCATCCCACTTTTACTGAGCTCCTTTCACTCTACTCACCAAAAAATCACTCGACGAAATTAATGCCATAAGACCACAAATATTACCATCAACTTAAGTGCTAAGTCTAAATGAATCGGCTAAAATACCACAAAAATAATTTGCTAAAACGCCGGTACCAGACTGAAATAAATACTTACACGTTTATTACACACAAAGTTTTTCTTGCTTCTGCTTTCTCTCGGAAAAACTTTAAGCGTTGTGTTTCTCAAGAACAATCTTACGCTTTAAGTTCTTTTTCTGTGTCCTTTCTGCGTGACATTATACTTTAACTTTTCTACATCAAAGACTGGTATATTAATTAGATAAATCAATTAGAATTGAATATATGCTGCGACGACGTCTTTTAAAAAGTTCATTTCTTGGTATTCGGCCTTAGTGCACGAAACAAAAAAGTGCCTTTCCCTGTTTAAGTGCGTCGCATCGTCATTTTATGGCTGGAAAAGAGCTGATTTTATGGACGAGCTCATTCAATAGCTCCTAATTTGCATGAATAAAGGTTCATTGTAACTTGAAGAGTCTGGAAATTCCCCGGTTCTTTAAATCGCCTGTGCTGCCGTTTTAACTTCCTTCTGCGAAAAGTCTTGAGCTTATACAGCTTTCATTCTTAGACTCGCCGATCACGAGGGATTCAAGCTTCAGTGGCTCTGGGATCTGAAAAAATGTCTCGCATACTAAACACAAAATAGACAAGTCTAATCTAACATGAAACTTTGTAATCTCCGAAAAAAAAGAAAAATTGTTCCTTGCGTCGCCATACTGGGTGGAAATGAAGGCGACGCACACGGGGCTTGAATCAAAAAGAGCAGATTACCACCACCACCACCAAGAATTCATTTAAGTCTCCTGTGTTTTCATTTGCTATTAGCAAAGTCATGGCGGTGGTGGTACGGTGATGCTCTGAGTAGAACTAAACGAATTTAATCTGGCCAAAGCAAATTGGTTTTTGGTTCCAGTAGTCCAGGTCAGCAGCAATGGGATGTGACTTTATTCGTTTTGTCAGATAAGTCCCTTAGATTAAGAGGGCGAATGATCAGTTTTATGATGACTTTCACGACTTTCCCCGGCCTTAGTCAGGCGACTGACCAAAGCGAGAAACCTTGTCTTTCACTGCACACATCAGCGCATTTCGAATTTGCCTTTCAGGCAGGCCTACGAGTCTTGTACATTTAAATGGACAATGTCGCTGCACTCATTTTCCCAGAAAATCTAACGACGGGAAGCTCAGGCACATGTTGAGCGCAAATCGGCTTTTTCTATCAAAGATTTACATAAGTAGAATCCTATCGAGTTCACTGACCATAGAAATGGAAGTCGTACTTTGTTCCGCTCTTGTAGGTATTCAAGTCGAGAGCAATTTGTTACAGTTCGAGGTTCACTGGATATAGAAAAATGACAACCATTGTTCAGTCTGTGAGACGTTTTATTGCAAATGGTTTCAGATCTACGGCCTAGTGCTGTTTGAAGCTGTTGCGTGTAGGCGTATCCAATCGCTAATGACCTCAGACTATTTGAATAACCTCGTCGGGTGGGAAATTTGACATGCGTGACATGACAAATGGGAGGACAGACAGACAAGCATTTTGAGTTCCGCCTTCCTTACCCGTAACCCAATACTGCTCCTTAGTATCTTTATATAATTTTGCGAGCGCATAACCAAGAAACCTGAAGGGATTTGGATGACATATGAGTATTAATTTACTTTTCCAGACGAGTGTTATATTTTTGAATATTTGCGTCATTCATGTATTGAATACACAGAAAGAGACCAACGCGCATCCCTTGCAGGAATGGATGTGACATACGTGACACGGAAGGTCCTTAAGGAGACATTACACGGAACTCAATACCCTTCTCAAACCTCATGTTTCCCAGGAGAAAGAAGACATAAGAGCACGTAGAAGTAGAGCCTTCAAGGATATGATGCTTTGAAGGGAATTGTGTCAATGCTTTTCCAAAAGAAAGGGAAAAGCAAAAGGTTTAGAGGGGAAGAAGACGATCTTAACGTTAAGCCAAATGGGGAAATGCTCACGTCTCATCTTTCTTTTTTGTATACGCTCCTCCCCATGTAAAAAAAAGTTTTCTTTTCGATTTCATTTTCTCATTTTGTTGCTCCTTTTACTATAACGTTGCTTGGATGCACTACGCAACAACAACGCCCAGTTTCAAATGTCATGACGTGAATTACCTTAAGGAACTCATTTTCGGAACAAGAGCATCTCGTCCTATCTTTAGGGAAAAGTCACTTCCCCGTTTCTACCAAGAAGAAAACCAAGATGACGATCGAACATGAGCTGGGGACAGATAAATGAATGAAGCAATTTCACTTCTCCGCGTCACTTTCTCATTCTCTTCTTACACAATGAATACCAAAAGAGTGTCATTCAACTTTATTATCCGACTCTTATGAAATCCCTACCCGAATTATGAACTTCAACATTGCGAGGATCCTTAGTTCCTTCCAATTGTTCAGGCACAGGCGCAGAACCCTTCAAAATAATCTCTTTCAAAATTACTTTGTAACATAGATGCTGCGTTATTAATAATTTTAGGTTACAATAAATTCCAAGTCACAACTGCAGCATCAAATTAAATTATGGTTAACGACCCCTACCTTATGATTTACACAAATTGATTTTTATAACAAATGATATAGAATCTACGGTCCTAAATTGACAATTTAAGTTTCAAAGTTTCCTTCTTCGAACCTTATATAGTTTGAACCATAGCATTTAGGAAAAGTAATTTTGTTTTGGTAATGCTTTCCACCTGTCCTTTTCCCTGTACTAATACAATTTTTGCAAAACTTTTCATGAAGCGCAGAACTGAAAGTATAGGAGAAGGAAGGGCTTGATTTTATGACTCTCTGCTTTCGTATGTTGACTATAAAAAGG